>LOEQ01003310.1:0-19919 GCA_001685075.1 Bramus lutescens
GAGAGAGAGAGAGAGAGAGAGAGAGAGAGAGAGAGCAAAAAGAGGAAGACAGAGAGAGGAGAAAGACAGACAGACAGGAGGAGAGATGAGGGAGAGAGAGAGAGAGAGAGAGAGAGAGAGAGAGACTTTACAAAAGAAATAAATAAACCAATTCAGACACATAGATAAGATGGTCCTGGATGGCATCCCCACCAGTGACATAGTTAACTTTGTCTCATATGCTGGTGTAGTGGGAATGCATCTTGGTGCTGGGAACACCATGTTTGATTCTCAGGATCCAGAGCCTGGTTACTGTGTGGCGTATGTATGCTGAACCTCCGAGTGGGCACTCACACTATGTTGCAGTCCAAGCTGAGAGGGAAGTACAGGGGCCAAGGCCACCCAGAGAAGGCACCTGACTTGGCCTGGAAGTCAGCAGAGACTTGCCAGAGGAACCGAAAGCCAAACTGCTTCACAATGACTCCTCTACACCTCAAGTTCCTCATACTTAACTGGAGACCATGAGTCCCACCTCCCAGAGTAACCTAGCAGACACTTAGGGAGCACTCCCTTTGTGCCAGCTGCTGGACGAAGCATCCGAATGTTGTCTCGTTGAATCTACAGCACAATCACAAACCTAGAAGGTTTATACACATATCCCCCCAGGTTACAAATGAGTAAACTGGCATTTAAGGAAGTCATGACACATGTCCAGTTACTGGTGAGCTGTCTTTCTGACACCACGCTGGGAGCAGGGTATCCTGACACCTCCACACTTTGACCATCAAAGTCTCTCAGCCCAAAATAAGCCATCAATGGATTTCAGTTCCCTTTCTTCCCTCACTCCTTCCTTTCCTTTCCTCCATGAAGAAGTAAAGCCAGCAAAGACTCCAGAGTCCTGTGAGTTTTGCTGATTTTTCTGGATTTCGTGAAGCTAATTTTCCTGATTAAATCTAGTCTACGAAGAGGCCTGGACAAGGAAACCAGGCTGTGAATAACTTTCCTGCCTCAAGAACAATAAGCTGAATCTCCAAGACCCTCTATAGCCTTGACCCCCACCAGGGGAGATGCCATGGAAGGAGTTGCAGTTCTGCTGTCCCTGGGACTGGAGGTCACTGAGTTTCAAGGTCAGCTGTCAACACATCCTATGATGTCGTCCAATAATCAGTCCAGCTCCCAAGGTGGTCACAGTCTGACCCCCCTGCATCCTCTGAGGCTTGTGATGTGAGATGCAGCTCCAGCTGCCACTCTGCTGGCCCAACCTTAGGGTTCCTTCCATTTTCCTACCTCTTCAATGTTTCACCCATTGGCCCAGCCCTGCCTTCCCTTCTGACCCACACCCAGCTCTTTTACTATATTCCAAGGTTTAGTCTCATGAAAGATGCATTTACTCAGCCATTTGATTTATTCATTCACTCATTATTGAGGTCAGGCCTGTGTCATATGATTGACAGTTCTCTGCGGTACTGGCATTCTGAACACAATTACAGGTAAAATCAAAGAAGGAGATGCAACTTCTGGCCAGGTGTACATCACCTGCTTGACTGTAAGCATGTACTGTGAGTCTGCTCCTCCCTCCAAAAGGCAAGATCATGGCCATGATGCTGACATCACTGAAATGGAGTCCTGCTTGCTCAGCTCAGCTCAGCTAAGGATAACAGTCAGGACCAGACTGCAAGTCAATACTATGACATGCCCGCCCCAGAGATACTGACTGCAGTGATGAGGACCTAAGCTTGTCTGTTCCTGTGCTATGGTAGCAAAATTTAGCAGTTACTTGGATGGGAACGCCGAGCCCCTCAGATTTCTCTGAGATGCAGTTCCTAGGCCATTTTCCTCATCCCTGCCCATTTTCTCAGTGGACCTTTCAGCCTCCAACAAAGTGGTCAAGCACATAGGCATTAGAGTTGGCAAAACTTGGACTCAACATTGCATTCTCTCATCTTCCAGTTTAGTAATCGTGACCAAACTGGATTGTACATGCCTCCTATCTATAAAATGGGTTTAGTTGTTGTGATACTGACTTAATAGCATTGGCTTGATGAGCAAATGAGAGAACACATGCAGTTTAACCCACAGTCCCTCAACCTCAATAGTATCGCTATTTCAGTCTGGAAAAAAAATTCTCTGTGCCATCCTGTACATTATAGGAATCTTAGTAGGAATTCTGACTTCTACTTCTTATTGGTCAATAGAAAAAAAAACCCTAGTTGTGACAAAATAAAAAATGTCCAAGCATTTTCACAAGTCTCCTGCTTGTCAATGAGTTACTAAGCAACACAGTGCCATGAAAATAATATATGTTTAGTTAATATTAGCTGTTGGCAGTATTGGCCACTAGAAGCCAGCTTACCTAGAGGTATCTGGTCATGGTCAAATCCTTTCAGTTTCTCTAATCCCAACTTCTTCTGCATCATCAGAAACATTCTTCAAGCTATCTGGGGTCATAATTCAACTAATGGCTTGGCTAGCAATGCCTAGACCTGTATCTCCTCTGTCATACCAAACAGATGAAATCTGTCCCCTGGGAATGTCATAAGAAACCAAGTTGGAAGGGGGTAACAAATCAGGAAGAGTCTCTAAAGGCAATTTAATTTGGAGTTTAGAAAGAATAGAAATCAATATTGAGAAGATTTTGAGAAGATTCAAGGGCACTAGAAACATAGCATTCAACCAATGTAATAAGATAGGAAAATGATATTTTACTATTGGAATCATGGGTGAGTGGCCCACCTACTTAGTTTATATCTATAGATGGTGTGCAGGGAGGAAGGAAGCAGACCACACAAAGTCCCACCATTCAAAAATGGAAAAAGAAAAAAAAAGCTAGAAATGGAATTTGTTTCACCAGACTCTATAGGTGATTGCAATACACATAAATGTACACATAAGAAATGACTCTGTCTGGAGCCCAGCATCTTTATGTCATCTTGTGGGTAGAACTCAGAGACTGAGTAAAATCATGAGCATACACATTTAAGTAATGTGGGCTTGGGCTATCTTGTATGCTCTGGTATTGTCATGTTCCAAACTATCATCCTATCCCTTATTGGCTCTAATACCCTCTCTTCTGGACTAATTTTTTATGCTTCTCTTTTCTCCCTCTCTTCTTCCCCACAAAGTCTGTTCATGCTTTATCAGTATCTTCTGATACCACAAAAATATATGGCTCTCCATTGTTTGGCTCAGCATCACCTCCTTTGATAAGCACTTCTATTGTGCACATCCTTTGAATGAAGGTCTTCATATGCATTCTCTGTCTGAACATTAGTGATCACTTCTATTTACCTCATTTTCTAGATAATCAAACTGAGGCTCGGACAGGTTCCTCTATGGGAAAGATGATCTATGGTCTTAATGAGATAGAATAAAAAGGATTAGACCGGGCAAGAGTTGGGAGATGGTGGCTCCTGGAAGCTTACTGGTAAAAGACAGAATCTCCCAGAATGGTCCTTTCCTGCTTGCATCTGGTGAGTATGGAATCAAGTAGCTAGAACTGAATGGTAGCAGTATTGGATCTCCTGGCAGAATTCATAATTAAGTTTAACCTTCCCTCTCCTCTCTCTTTCTCACCTTTCCTTCCCTTCTGCCCTCCGCTTCTTCCTCTCTTCTCTATCCTCTCCCCTTTCTCTTCCTCTCTCCTCTCCCTAGCCTGCCCAAAAGCCCATATCCTCCTCAGAGACCATACTCCTACCATGGCCAGGCTCCCATTGGTCCCCATCTGGTCTCTAAGCCACAGGTGTGTAGGGATTATGGGGCTCCACCTATCTTAATGTCTGACCTCCAGCTCCTGACCCACTTCTGACTAAGCCATCTGTGGAGTCATCCAAGACTATGACCCACTTCCCACAGAGCTCCTCCCCAGACGTGCTTCCCCATGGACCTTCTTGTGCTCTGATGCTCCTGCAGCCTTCAGGCATCAGCAACTCCCCTTGGGGACTGCTCCACCCTCCCAGCCCTCAACTGGGTGTTGTCCTGGGCTCTACCCTCTTCTCCCACTCAATTTTTCTGCCTGTCTGCCACTCCAACCTATCACTATTCCTTGCACTTGGATCTTTGAACAATGCTAGCTCTGCTCCAACATCGTCTCCTCTGGAATACTGAAAAACGTGTCCTCACAAGAAAGCTGTTGCTTAAATAGCTGCTATGGATCCCATTTCCTGTCCTGTAAAACTAAATCCCTCCCACAAGGAAATAGAGCCTATCAGTCAAGGAGTTCCTCTGCCAAGTGATTCCAGGGAAGTCAGGGTTGGTGGCTCAAAGTTAACCCCTAATGCTTGGAAACAGTCGGCACTGTGTTCAGTAACCCTTCATTCTTAGACTTGTCCACCTAGGACTGGGAGATGGCTCAGCTGCTAAACTGCTTGCCTGACAGACATGAGGACATGAATTCAATCCCTATAATCCAAATAAAAATGCAGATGTGGTGGTGTGTGCTTGTAATCCCAGCACTGGGGAAGTGAAGGCAGAAGGTTCCCTGGATTTTACTGGCTACCTAGTCTGGCCTAATTGGTGAGCTTCAGGTGATGAGAGATCCTGCCTGACTCACAGGAGGTATGTGGCAGTATTCCTAAGGAAGACCCTCGACATTGTCCTATGGATTCCATACTTATGGACATATGTGCACACATTTAAAGGTACACGTGCACATGAATATTTTAAAAAGAAGAATGTTGCATCTTCAAGGAGTCTTAAATCAATGTCTCTGCACCAAAGCTAGGCCTTATCTTGACTGCTCCAATTACAGCACATTCCCAATATCATGAAGCAATCTCTTCTGTCAAATGAAGAGCTCTCTTGTCCCAGAGCCTTGTCCCAGGGCCCTAGAACCTTAGTCTTATAACACACCCAGGATGTAGCAATCTTCCAGGCAATGGGAATACTTCTTTGCAACAAGCCAACAGATCAATTCCCTGTACTTTTATACAGTTGTGCATTAGAATCTAAATGTAGGGTTTTGCCTCTTTCCAAAATGTCTTCAAATGCTCAAAATATGTTTGCTTTCAGGATCCCAGTTCTTTACTTTCCAATTAAAAAAAAAAAGTCTGATGCCCTTGTCCAAGAGTTTAAGTTCTAGAACCAGAAAGCCTTAGTCAAAACACCATCTCTGCCCTTTAATACTGTCTCTGCTGAGGGGTCTTGGCTGAATCACTTAAATTCTCCTAGCCTCAGTTCCCCCTACTTGGTGCCCTCTGGAGGACTAAAGAAACTGCTAGGCACAATATCTGGCACATATACTCAATAAGTATTATTTACTGTTATAATGATTAATATCTTTGTTTATGGTGGAAGTAATAGCTCTCACACATTTTTCTTCAGATCTTGCATCAGAAGATGGATCAAAATCACAATCATGAGATTGTGGTGGCACATGCCTTTAATTGGGAGGTTGAAGCAGGCAGATCTCTATGAGTTCAAGGCTAGCTTGGGCTACAGAGTGAGTTCCAGGACAGCCAGGGCTATACAGAGAAACCCTGTCTCAAAAAACCAAAACAAACAAACAAGGTAGATCAAAGTTTTATTGCCCTGATGGTGATGTAAGGGAGCCTGCTTTCTCTTTTTGGTGACTGATGAGATACCCCACTGGATTGAACTGTCCCACTAAGCACATGGAACATGTATCCATTTCCTGTTGTTACTGTAACAGACTTAGTGGTTTCACAGATATGCATGCATTATCTTACAATTCTGAAGATCAAGCCTTCAACACATATTTTTCTTTTTTATTAAAAGAGATTTCATACAATATATTTTGATCATATTTTTCCTCCTCCTCCAATTTCTCCCAGATCCTTCCCACCTCCTTCCTCCTTCCACAGCCAGCTTTATGTTCTCTTCTCTCTCTCCCCTCCCCTCCCCTCCTTTCCCCTCTCCCTCTCTCCTTATCAAAAGACAAGAAACACCACAAAAAACTAAAATACAAACAAACAAGGGAAAGACCAGGAAGACAAAAGATGCCAAAACAAAGCAAAATGAAACAAATACCGTTGAATTCATTTTGTTCAGCACATATTTTTCGATCCTTACCAATCTCATGGGCTGAATTCAGGCCCTGGTAAATGCTAGATTCTTGCTCTACTTTGGCTATAGCTCCAGCTCTCAGCATGGATTTCACACAGCTAAAACCAGGGTGTCAGCGTCGCTGGGCTCCTCCTAGAAGGCCTTGTGGAGAATGCATCTCCTGGCTTTATCCAGCTCCTAGATGCCTTGAAAATTCCTTGACTCGTGGCTGTTTTTCCACCTTCAAAGTCAATAAAGTAACTTCTCTTAGACCCTTGTTCCACCGTTATATGCCCTCCTCTCCCTCTCTCCTGCCTCCCTTCTCTGCTTATAAAAACGCAGATTTGTTCCGGTCTCACCCAGTATAAACTCTTAACTTGAAAAATACCTCGTTAGCAACCTAGTTCCTTCTGCCACCATGTTCTTCTCTGCCGTGTATACTCCTATGACATGTTCATACTTTCCAGGCTGTGAGAAGCTTTGAAGACAAGTAGTCTGTCTTCTCCAGCTTTACAGCCATGAACACAAGATTCTGGGATATCGGGGTCACTAGCACCCCTGAAACTTGGTGGAGTTGGTTCTTCACCCATGATCTCTACTCCTTTGCCATATGTGAGCTCACCGCAAGCCCTGAGTGGCTGCCTTTGGTTGGCCACACCTGGAATGCTTGCCAATGTCCCATTTGCAAGAAAGGCTGGAAAACTGTATTATTTTCAATTTAATGGTGAGAGAAGAAAGCATTCCCCCATATCAGCACAAATAGTAGGGAGATGCTAAATATTGGCAAATACCCTCACACTAGTATAAGGAGTTATTTTTTAGAGGGGCAAGGAAATTTTTGCTTACTCATCCTTAATAGACCTATCATACCTCTAAACTAATCGCCCTCATTCTAAGTGCACATAACCCTACATTATTTGAACAACTATTTCTAGTCTATTGCCAGAGACTGGCCTTGAGCCCATAATTTCTAGAACCCCTAGTCTGAACATCAAGATAAGACATGCCTAGCTCCAGTTCTTTGGCGTCCATCTCCCTTCCAGTCTAGTTTCAAATAAACCGACAGATTCTGCAAAGACTTGTGCAATTCCCTTCAGGACCCTAGGCTATAACTCATGTGGGGTAGAGACTTGAATTAATGAAGATCATTGAGGTGTGCTTCTGCCTTTCTACTGTACCCTATCTTCAGTTTTGATCTCCCCAGATTAAAGGCCTTTCCTATTGATGAATTGGGCAACTTGGTGTTCTCTACAATAACAGTCAACATTATACCATCAAGCCCTCTGTTGAGGACTCTCCCAGTTTCCCCACTGTTGATCTCTGACTGACACAATAAAACCTTCATTTGGAGTACTAGAAAGACGACTCGGTCAGTAAAGTGTATGTTGTACAGGTATGAGGACCTGGGTTGTAATTCTCAGATCTCAAAGAGGGGAAAAGCTGACAATGGCAGTCTACACACTTATAATCCCAGCACTGGGGAGACAGACAAACAGTCATCTGGGGCTCAGTGCCCACTCAACCTAGTGTGCTTGGAAAGTCTCAGTGAGAGACCCTGCCCCCCCAAAAAAGTAGACAGTGACTAAAGTACAATACCTAAAACGTGGTGCAGAGCCCATGAGCCCGTGTAAGGTGGAGTCATTTATCAGCGGGTCAGGAAGCAGTAAGGCCAGAGTAGTTCACTACCCAATCAGTGCACATAAAGGGCTTTCCTGGTATTGTGGCACCATCTGTTTCCACCATGTCCAGGAAACATTCTGAGGGATTCCTAGGTGTGCTCTTCTGGAAATGACCATCAGCCAATTCTTCCGAAGATGTGAATAGAGGGGGGAGAGTGAAGGAAAGAAAATTTCACCTGCCTTCTTGATTCACCTGGGATGTCAGTCTCCTCTAGTTCTTAGACTGGGATTTATACCACCATCTCCCTGGTCCTCAGACCTTAGGTCCTTGGCTGGGTTTACACCAGGCTTCTTCCAGGACCTCCACTTGCAGACTGTAGTCATCTTGGCCTCTACAGTTATATGAGCCACTTCTCATATTTGGAGGTATTTTGGACCCTGCTCATTTGGGAATGGTGTGGATCCCTGGGCCTCTCCAGTTCCCTGACAGCTTTTTAATACAAGTGCATCATTCTTGTGGGGCTGGGTCACCTGTCATCTCTAAAGACCAGCTCCTAATCAGTCACTCAATGGTTCTCTGAGTGTTATGATGAAGATCATGAATACCAGCCTTACAAAGATAGGTACAAACATGTGAATGACAGGTCTTTTTTAGATACATCGAACTATCATTTAGGACAGTAATAAAGTACATGCAGAAAAGCCTATCTTCCAGTCATGTCTAGAACTATTTCTGCCATAATCATTACAATTCTAGAATGTGATTTCTTTCACTGTTGACCATATTATTGCCTGTAGGGAGCACAGATAAGAAGATCAAAATAATAGTGAAAAGAGGGGCTCCACTCATACAATGCCAACCCCTTGTGCGCATGGCTTAGATCAACCAAGGAGAGTATATGATATAGTCCATCAAAGACAAGACCATTCATGAAAAGGGCCCACTGGCTATCTCAACAGCCATCACTGAAGGATATTGGAAGCCATCTGATGCTTAATTGAGGAACTAGTGGTGAAGTAGCCATTCAGTGCCAGTAGCAAGGCCTGACAAAGGGAGGGCCAGAGTCAATGGGTCTCACAGGTCATCAGAGTCAAGCAGAAAGTGTTGTGAGTTTGGACAAGTCAAGTCACAGGAAGAATGAGTGAAAGGCACAGCATATTCATCACAGAAGACACATCCAAGAAACATCAAGTTGTGCCCTACAACTAAACAGCTGCTCATATTCATAGGGGTGGGCAGGATTAGAGCCTGTGAACAAAAGCAAAGCCAGATTACATGGGCTGAACTCATAAGCTGGAGAATTTGAACTTTACAAGTCATCCAATCTCATGTAACACCTTCATGTCTGGATTCAGAATTCGTTTTAGTCACTTGTAACTAAACAGGAGAGATGACTCTGCAGGTAAGAGTGGGTATTGGTGTATTATTCTTGCAGAGTACCTGAGTTCAATTTCCATAATCTGCACGGGAGGTTCATAACCCGCTGTAACTCCAGCTTTAGGGGGATCGATCCAACATGACTGGCCTCTGCAGGCACCTGTACTCATGTATACACACACACACACACACACACTTTTTGAAAGTAATTGTAGCAACAGAGAAAAATTCAAACTGTAATAGAAGGAGATTGGTAGATAAGAAACAGATAGGACAAAGTTATTTTTAATTATCCAGGAGGAAATAAGGAAAATTGGATGTGCAGTTAAACAAGGAGCTATTAGGAAGAACATGGTAGACTTGAGGCATGCCTTAGGGGCCAAACAAGATCCCATAATTGAAACAGGTAGGTGTGGGGGGTCAGGGAGGAGCCCAACATAATTCCCAGCTTCTATCCATGGTGACTGGGTGGATAATGCTGTCATTCCTGAAAGCAGGAACAGAGGAGCAACAAGTTCAGCAGGAAAGAGCTTCGGTTCAGGCTAGGACTTGCTGAGCTGAAGGAGCTGCAGAGTTTGGAAGAGGCTCCCAAAAGATAGGATCCCTTTATAATACAAAGGAAAATTTTTCCATAGGAGAGGGATGTGTAGCCCACAGAAAATTCTGGAAGGAGAAGGAAACTCACAGAAGAATCCATGAAGCTAGAACTCAGAAAGAAAACCAAGAGACCCCCCCAGATGAAGTCTAGCTTCCAAGTCCTGGAAACCGCACCCAGCTGCTTGGCCAGGTTTCCATAGTCAACTCTTCACACACACCCAGACTCCCTCTTTTCTTCTCCAATGATGACTAAAACACAGCATTCATCCTCACTCAATTTGAAAACTATCAAATTTCCCTAGCGGCCAACATGGGAGCCCTCTTGAGTCAACAAAAATGAACACAGCCATTGGGTCTGCAGGAAGCTGACTTCAAGAACAGGTCATGCACCTCCAGTGGACCATCACCAAGGCACTACTCATAAGGGCCATTCATGCAAGTACACCTCCGTGAATAGGGAAGAACCCAGGACCTCAGAGCTCAAAATAGAAGGGTGTTAGCTTCATTTCTGCCTTCCAAAGTTTCAAACAGAGAAACAGACCAACAGACTGGAAAAACTTTTGAACAAGGTTAAACCAGTTGGCCATATTGACCTAAGTATATTCTCTGAATTTGATTAAAATATCTTGAGTTGTAGAACATTTTCATATTTTTCTTGCCATTAAAACTGGGTACCTCAAGCAGAATTTATTAAAATAATGAGACTGCCACTGCTTTGGCTCATTCAGAAGTTCCTGAGATGAGACAAGATCCTGGAAAAACATGAAATGGTGGAGAAAAGATTGATGCCATTGCTGTTTATAGGATTCATAGCCTAGTTCTACCATACACACCGTCCTACTTGGGCTACCAGAATCTGTGTTTGTCCTGAGAAGTGTCTTTGGGGTCATTCAATGATTGTGACAGTGGGATCCAGAAAGATCTTACAAATAGGCAAGCATCTTCACTGTTATCTATGCCCTTGACATTCCTCTTTAACAACCTTGTCCCTGACATCCCTGTCCCTGTCATCTTTCTCTAACATTTCAGTCCCTAACATCCTTGTGTCTGACACTCCTCTCTAGCATCCCTGTCCCTGTCAACATCTCTGCTTCTGGTCTTACCTTGCTTGAGGCCTTCCCCTCCATAGCTGCCAGAGGACTGTCTTTGTGAAGATTGTCTGCTAACTTCACTCTCTGTTTGGGAACGCCCAAGGCTCCCTTCCCTAACAGGAAAATTGAGATGACCATGACAGAGAGAGAGAGAGAGAGAGAGAGAGAGAGAGAGAGAGTTAGTGGTAGACTGTTTGCCTGATGTGCACAACGCTCTGGGTCTGGTCTCCAGAACTAGGAGCAGGAGGAGTTCTGCATGTACACCAAGCCAGCTTCAGCCCTTCTGCCTGTGTTACCAAGGGAAAGATCAGAAAATTAGAGGTAGAGTCTGGGATTGGCCTCCACCTGGCACTCTGTTCTCATAATTATAAGCTTAGATATACAGCTTCATCGGAGCTGCCAGGTCAAAGTGTCCCTTGAACCCACAAGCCCAGACACTCCGAACTGCCACAGCTTTCATTACACAAGGAAGAAATAGAAAGGTCTCAGCCACCTGCAGAAACCCTCCCTCTTCTTCACCCTGTGTGACTTCTAGCACAATACTGAGTACATCTCAGACAGACCAGATCATGGGGTGGAGGCGAGGGGAAGACATTTATCAACCACCCAGTGCAGTCAGAGGTGCTCCCCACCACTACTAAGTGGTCCCAAGAGTCCCTTAGCTATACTTCCTAACGTACTATAAGGACATGAAGATGTAGCATGGGTTTGTGCAGGTGCACAAGAGAGACTTCTAGTAGGAAGTGCTGCTCTCAGGATCCCAGAAGCATCTCCTAAGGGGTGTGTGTCTTGTAGACATGGCATTAGAGAAAAGCAAACTGCTCCAATAAATGCTGGGATGTTCTTGGCCACTCACAGCTCTTGGACTTCAACAAATCTGGTCTCAAAGAACAACCCTAAAGGGGAGGAAATGCATGGTTACTTTCCAGATCCTGAATCAGGGACCAGGGCAAGTGTATGAAACACAAAATCCATGCAATATGTGTCAGGAGATTTACATCTAGGTTTTCCTGCTTCTGTTCACTCCTTTCTCCACAGTCTTAGGCAGTCATCCATAGAACCCTGGTTAGGTTGGTAAAATCAGTTTCAGATGGAGACAGCAAGGCTCAGATGTGTGGCAGAAGTTACTGAAGATGTGTGTTTGGGGCTGGTGAGGCTGAAGTGGTCAGCATTTTTTGAGAAGCTACTCCCCCAGCCTCCCAAGTTTCACCTCCTACAAGCTCATCAGGCTCTTTTAATGAAAAATAAATGTCTCCATCTCTATGCCCTGCTCACCATGCCAGATAGGGTAATTATACAATGTTTGTGTGGGGCGTGCTCCACTCTGAGCAAGGAGGATGGCAGCGAGGAATGACGGCAGAGAAGAGACCCAGCTGGGCCAGCTGGGTCTTCTCAAGCCCTCTCTAGCCCTTCCTTCTCTGAGCGCCTTCCACTCACAATCAAGCTTATTCATCCCACACCAGCCCCATCCTGCCTGGGGAAGGTGAAATCCCCCAGCATGCATCTGGGACCTGAACCTGAGTGTTTCAGGTACTTCCCCGTCTAACAGAGGCTGTGCAAAGTTGACGAAGGGCACAAGAATTACAGTGACAGTGGCCATCCCAGCTCATTAACTCTGTGAACTCAGACAGCAGTTCCATCTCTTGGAGACCATCTTCTAGAAAGCGGGAAGGATAGTACTGGCTAGCTCACGGGGTTAAGTGACATGGGTGAGGTGGCGCTCTCAGAGGATGTTGATTTGATTTATCTGTGGCTTGCTTTTTACTGGAGTGTTGCAAGCATAAAATAAATTTTAAAAAAGCAAGCAGATATCATAAGTGCACAGCTCCCTGGTTCTCAGAAAATGAACCCACCTGTACAACCCACACTCAACTCACAACACAAACGATCTTCAGCATCTTACAAGTCCCATCCCTCAGTCTTTGTGAAGACTAATCCCATCCAGTCTTCTAACAGCAGTGGTGCCTTTTGCCTGTAGTAAAGATGACAGTATTTATTCATTGAGATCAATTAATACATGCCAGGAAACATGATAAATATTTTAGTGTCCTACTGTTTATTTTGTCATCACAGCACCCTCCGATGCAGGTGCCCTCATGCCATAGATGAAGAAATGGAAGATTCTACAGACTCCGCCAAGCTGCTGACAGAACCTACACGAGATTAAAATGCAGAAATCTTCTCTATTCCCTTTCCCAGGGGGATCCATGTCCGTCTCTCTTACGGTTCTCCTTGTTACCTAGCTTCTCTGGGGCTGTGGACTGTAGGCTCCTTATCCTTTGAGTTACGTCTAATAGTCTAATATTCACTTATGAGTGAGCAGATACTATGTTTGCCTTTCTGGGTCTGGGTTACTTCACTCAGGATGGTTTTATCAGCTCCATCCATTCCTCTGCAAATTTCAAGATGTCATTGTTTTTTTAACGCTGAGTAGTACTCCACTGAGTAAATGTATCACGTTTTCTTTATCCATTCTTCAGTCGAGAGGCATCTAAGATGTTTCCAGGTTCTAGCTATTACAAATAATGCTGCTATGAACATAGTTGGACAAATGTCCTTGTGGTATGAGTGTGCATCCTTTGGGTACATGCCCAATGGTGGTATTGCTCGGTCTTGAGGTAGATTGAGTCCCAGTTTTCTGAGAAGCTGCCATACTAATTTCCAAAGTGTCTGTGGAGGAGAGAGGGGAGAGGGGAGGGGAAGGAGAACATGAGGGAGTGTGATGGTTGATATGGGAGAAGAACAGAGAGGGAGAGCAAGGAAAGAGATATCTTGATTGAGGGAGGCATTAGAGGGGTAGCAAGAAACCTGGTACTAGGGAAATTCCCAGGAATCCACAAGGATGACTACAGCTAAGACCCTAAGCAGGAGTGGAGAGGATGCCTGAACTGGCCTTCCCCTATAATCAAATTGATGACTACCTCAATTGTCATCAGAGAACCTACATCCAGCAACTGATGGAAGCAGATGCAGAGATCCACAGCTAAGCACTGGACTGACCTCCCAGCACCCAGTCAAAGAGAGGGAGGAGTCATAATATGAGCAAAGGGGTCAAAACCATGATGGAGGTTACCCACAGAAACAGCTGACCTGAGCTAGAGCGAGGTCACTGAATCCAGCACTGACAGCAAGGGAACCTGCATAAGACCAAACTAGGCCTTCTGAATGTGGGTGACAGTTGTGTGGCTTGGGTAGTCTGTAGGGACACTGACAGTGGGACAAGGATTTATCCAGTCCTTGTCCTTAAAAGCAAGTGCATGAACTGGCTTTTTAGAGCCCATTCTCTATGGAGGGATACTTTGCTCAGCCTGGATACAGGGGAGGGCCTTGGTGCTGCCTCATAATGATGTGCCAGACTTCATTGACTCCCATTGGGAGGCTTTACCCTCTCTGAGGAGTGGATGGGGGTGGTGTAGGGGAAAGGAGGGACTGGAAACTGGGACTGGTATGTAAAATGAAAAAAGATTGTTTTTTAAATAAATAAATAAATAAAATGCAGAAATCAGCTGCACTTCTATACACCATAAACTAGCGACATATTACCAGAAACGGGAATTGAAAAATCTCATTATGAGCCCCCTTTTTAAAAAATCTGTTATTACATTTTGTTCATTCATTCATGCATTTGGGTGAGGGTCTGGACACCGGCTGCAGTGCATAGGACGAGGCCAGATAACAACCTGTGGGAGTCAATTCTTCCCTTCAGCTATGCGGGTCCCGTGGGCCATTTAGTTTAGTAGTAGACACCTATACCCGTGAACCATCTTACCAGTGCCTCTCTCTTCTCACCTCCTCCTCTGGGTTTTTAGTGTTGTTTTCAACATTGGGGTAGAAACCCAGGGCCTAAGCAAGCGCTCCATGGCTGAGCTACATCCCCCACTACGAATCTTGCTTTTTATGGATAACATACTTTAACTATGAATCTCACTTCTTATGGATAACATACTTTAACTATGAAAGGCTTAGATGAAAATTAGAAAAAAAATGTGGTTAGTGGCTGCCAGAAAAATAGAATTTACCTGGCCGGGTGGTGGTGGCTCATGCCTTTAATCCTAGCACTCGGGAGGCAGAGACAGGGGGATCTCTGTGAGTTTGAGGCCAGCCCGCTCTATAGAGCGAGTTCCAGAAAAGGCTCCAAAGCTACAGAGAAACCCTGTCTCGAAAAACAAAAACAAAAAAAAATAGAATTTACCTTTAACTGACTTGCAGTTTCAATGCAGTCTCAATCAAGATCCAGAACTGTTTTTTAAAAGAAATTGACAATCTAATTCTAAAATGAATGAAAATATATATAAAAATATAAAGGACCTAAAATAAACAACACAATTTTGTCATAAAAGAATTCCTTAAGAACTTATATTACCTGATTTCTGGGCTTAAGATAAAGTTGTTGAGGCATAACTGGAATCATACTAGTACAGGGTAGCTAATACTACACTAATACAGAGAAATAAGTCAAGAAATAAGCCCATCCATATAAGACCATTGATTTTAGACAAATAAGCCCAGAAAGTCAGATAAGTCAAGGATGGCCTTTCCTATAAAGGACAGTGGGGTGCTTGGTGATAAGGAAACAGTTTGATTTTTTTTAAGTGAACAAAACATTTCTCATGAGAAGATACAGATACCCTATACACACATGATAGATTATTATTCATTGGGAATTCAAGTTAGAAGCAAAATGAAATAACATGGCATGCCAGCTAGGACAGCTAAAATTAAAAGACGCCTGTTGGACAGGGAGCTGGGAGAACCATTTAAGCCCTCATATATAACACTCATACAGAGTGCAACATACTCTAACACTCTGGGAAATAATCTGGTAGTTTCCTATAAACTTAAGAATGATCCATGGAACTTACATATATAAATGTGTATAGTATATACACATATATATAAATATATAAGTTTAATATAGAAAATCTCACTTCCAGATATCTGAGAAAAGATGAGCTGTCCTTCTAGAGATACTCGTGAATGTTTAAAGCAACATTACAACACTGTAAAACTAAGAACAGCTGAAATCCTCTCCAATTGGCCAACAGACGAAAGCTTCAGTACAATCTGTAATCCACAAGAAAAAGAAGCACCATATTTATCCATGCCACAAAAGAAGACAGACTTAGTCTAGAGTAACAGCAGCAGAACAGTAGTTCCCTGAGGCCAGAGATGAGAGACATAGGTGGTCTGGGCTACAAAAACACACTGGAAGCTTCTTGAGGTGAAATGTTTTGAGACTGATAGTGATGGTCAGTGGGTTAGTGGGTATAGCTATTCGATTGGTCCACTAACGTGAGTATAGTTAGCTATAACACTTCAACTTTAATTGTTAATAAAGTGGTTGCTTTAAAATGCAAACAAATAATCAAGGCTTTGGTTTTACTGCTATCAGTCTCTCCGGTAACTCTGCTGAGCCTTTTGTCTGCATTGTCTCATCTAATAGTCTCAGCAGCTCTCTGATGTGTGTCCACCAACATCTGAATCTCAGATAGGAGAAAACAGGCTTGTGGGAGCATGTGGGATAGTGTGGCCAAAGCTCCACCATCCTGGATTGGAATTCAGGTAACCTCCACTGATGAGCATCTGCCTCCAGAGCGCAGAGAAGCCCTCTATGTGCGCTTTGGTAATTCTCGCTTAATAAATAGCCAGTGTTGATAAGGCTCTCTGCTGCTATTTGCAGAAGTGGTACTTAAATCTCACTAGGAAGTGTCAAGTTATCCCGCATGTGAGGTGCCTCTGACTGGAAGGATAGCAGAGCCAGGCCTTCAGCTCGAGGGGGAAATTTTCAACAGAGTCCCAGGCCATCAAAGAGCAAGATGGAGACATTGAGACAGAAGCTTGGTTGAGGAAAGAAGCATACGCATTGGAGGAAAAGCACACACACAGGGAGAAGAGCAGACTAAGTGAACATTGCAGATGCCCACACCTGGTTTAAACCCCCAGGCACCATAGAAAGCCACCCCATTCAGGAAGGAGCTAAAGTTTACAATGTGCTTTCTGTATTCTCCATCATGGATTGATGATTGGGTAGGGCTGGCTGGGGAGGTGAGTTCTGGAGAGCCTGGCTTGATCAGTGGTTGTCGCTCTCCCTGTCCATCAGACACCAGTAACTCCTGCCAAGATGCGAAGTTTGCACGAGGCTGTCTCAATCCTCCAGTGCTCTTTTGATCCATAGGAGAGGTTTTCTTGGGGAATGTCCCTCCTCTGACTCTGCAGTTCCAGAGCGTGAGCTCACACCCTGTAATCATGACTTTGGTCCTGAGACAATTATTTACCGTGTTCTGCAGAGGATGGGTAGCCCATGCCCACTGGGCGAGGAGCTCTGCCCTAATCCCTGCCCTCACCTGTTTATTCTCTTTGGCTGGCTGTCCTCCTGGTTCTGTCATGCACAACTGCATCAGCCTAAGGGAGTGAGGCAGGGTAGAGGGTGAGGCCGAGGACTGGTCCTGGAAGCTAAGAAGTAGAGAGAGGGGCTGGAGAGATGCCTCAGCCACTAGGAATACTTGCTGTTCTTACAGAAGACTCATTTGGCCCCCAGCACCCATGGGCAGTACCACCAGCTCCAGAAGATCTGATGCCTCTTCTAGTCTCTGCGAGTCACATGTACATATCCATTCATAGACACTTACACACAAACTCAGAATTTAAAATAAAAGTAAATCTTTAATAATAATAATAATAAACAAGGAATGGAAGAAAGGCGGAAAGTGACAGAATGGGGACAAATGCTAAGGGTCAAACCCAAAAGGCCCTTCTCTGTGATTACCATTTGAAGGAGTCATAGACAAAGCACTTGAACCCACAGGTGCAAATCCTACTGGTGAGATTTTCAGTCCAGCGAAAGAAATATTTAAAACCCAGCACTTCCATTATTCCCAAGCTAAGCATAGTCATGCTCCATCCGTGCCTGCAGTCAACAGAATCTCCCTTATCTCTGCTCAGACTCTATGTTAGGGCCATGAAAAATGATATCGTGTCCTTCTCAAAAAAGAAATTGGGAAATTACCCTCCAATAACTGTCTCTTTATTCCTTCTTGAAAATTGGGAAGGTGTATAGAAGCTGACCAAAACCCTGAAAATCTGCAGAGGATTGCCAAGGGCACACTGGGCAGCTGAAGCTCAGGGACCCCTGGGTGCCAGATGTGGACACTGAACAGCTAATGTCACTAGTGTGCTTCAAATGAGATGCTCCAACAGCCAGAGCAGGGATTGGCCCAGACACAGAGCTGGGAGAGATGAGGAGGCGAGGGTGAAGGATGCAGGCTAGAATCTTAAAGTAGAAATCAATCATCTTCTTTGGAGACATTTATTACCTTTTAGTAGTCTTCAGAAATCTGGGCAAAATATGGCATAATGAGTCTGGTCTCTGCTGTAGAAGCGAGAGTTCAAATTCTCCCGAAACCTCCTCACCAATATGCTGTGGCCATACTTCCTGACTTAGACAGACCAGCTGGGAAGTATCCAATGTGAGGAACTGTTGCTTTTGGATCTCACCTGATATTGGTGGGTAGAAAGCTACCAAGAGCTCCAGCTACCCAAGAGAGTGGCTTCTGAGTCAAATTGCCAGCCCAGAGCTGCGGTGCCTGCACTGGTCTCCATGGTTCTCTGCAATAGAGCTGGTTTCTGGCATCGCTGCTCAGGCGCAGCTTCAGTAACAGCAGCTGCAGCTCCACCAAGAAATCAGACACACAGGTGGTTCGGAATATTCTCGGAAGCTTGGCCTCAAGCCAGTTTCTCCATCTCATCCATTAATTCCGGGGCATATGCAATACATTTTCCTAAGTGTCTTTTTTTTCTAGGTAAATACCGGATCATTTGCAACTGTGAAACTGGATAGTGCAATTCTTAGACATTTGAGGGTTATGATGGGGAAACTGATCACCCCAGTGGTCTGAAAACTAGTATAATGACTAACATGTAGCATTTTGTAAATGCTGAAAATACTTGAGAGGGAGGGAAGGAATTAGAGAGAGAAGGAAGGAGAGAGGAAGGGAGGGAGAAAGAACAGGAAGGAAGGTGGGAATGTAATGGGAGAGGAAGGACTATAGGGTGAGACACAGACCTCCATGACACCGTGGTGGATTGGTGATGCTGTGGCTGAGTCATAGAAGGCAGAAAATGATAAGTCAGGGTGGAGAGCATAGAGCTAGAATTACCTCTGGCACATCCAAAGACAAAGGCTCGGTAGTTAAAGATACTTAGATCCGAATCCAAGAGATAAAGCGAGGTTCCAGATGACGGCCTGGCAATGAGCCAGACAGAGCAGTGAGAATGCTTTGCAGTCACCTGAACAAGGACACCAGTGACATGCCAAGCTGGGGGGTCCCACACAGCTGCGATCCTACACAAAGAACTGTGACTGAAGAAGGTTGGGGTTGGGAGAGGTGGCCGTCCCCAGGAAACAGCACACCAACTAGCTGCCCAGTGTCAAACAACCAGCCCTGTAAACAGACACACAGGGAGCGTTATACAGAATTAGCAGGTTAGAAATAGGTATGCATATTGTGTGTGTGTGTGTGTGTGTGTGTGTGTGTATGCACATGCACATATGCATGATCAGGGAGAGAGGGAGGAGAGAGAGAGAGAAAGAGAGAGAGAGAGAGAGAGAGAGAGAGAGAGANGAGAGAGAGAGAGAGAGAGAGAGAGAGAGAGAGCAGTAACAATTAGTTTTTTAAAAGTGGCCATGAATTTGAGAGTAGGAAGGACTATATGGGAGGGTTTGGAGGGGAAAGGGAAAAACGCTATAATTAAATTATGATTCAGAATTTTTCTAAGGAGAAATATGCTTTGCAAACAGAAATCATTCCTTACAGGAAAAAAAATAGATGCTGAAGACTGTGATTTGGGGAAAAAAACAGCCTTTAAAAGAAGAACTGAGGGGAAGAGAAATTCCTAGGTGGGTAAAGGTGCCTTCCACTAAGCCTGATGACCTGGTTCCATTCCTCGACCCATATAGTAGTAGGAGAGAACCAGTTTCCACGGTTGTCATCTGACCTGCACTCATACACCACAGCAGGCAAGTGCCATACACACAAAAAGATAGATAAATACGTAGACAAATGATAGATATATGGATGGGTGAAGGAGGAATAGCACAAAAAAACATTAAGATGGCTTAAGAGAGCTAAGCATGGTAGCATACACTATAACCCCCTCACTCTGGATATGGCCACAGAGAACACAGAATTGAGGATCAGCCTTAGCTGTGTAGGGAGATTCTATTTAAAAATTAACAATAAATAAGTATCTCTCCCC
>LOEQ01003310.1:26256-37798 GCA_001685075.1 Bramus lutescens
GACCAGGCTGGCCTCGAACTCACAGAGACCCACCTGCCTCTGCCTCCTGAGTGCATATGCCACCACTGCCCAGCCTGAAACTTACACTCTTAAAATCTACAAGATATTAATGAAAGAATATATAAAATGAAGGAAAAGGATTATACTTGTGCATGGGGAGACAATCTTATTGAGATGGCCATATTCATTCACAAATTCAATACCATCTCTATCAGAATTATTTTTAAAACTCATATGTAGCCAGGCCGTGGTGGCACATGCCTTTAATCCTAGCACTCTGGAGGCAAAGGCAGGCAGATCTGGGTGAGTTCGAGGCCAGCCTATTTTACAAGAGCTAATTCTAAGACAGGCTCCAAAACTACAGGGAAACTCTGTCTCAAAACAAATAAACAAACAAAAAAAACTCATATGTTATTACAACAGACCAAGAATAATCAAGTCAAACCTTTAGAAAAGTTAGAGTCATACTTCTAAATGTCAAAACTTCTAAATGCTATAAAATAACAGCAATCAAGACAGTATATGTTGGGTGAATAGATTGTACCAACAGGTTGGAGCTGAGTGAGGAGAACTAAACCCATGTATCTGTAGCTAACCAGTGTGTGGCGAGGAAAGCAAGGTTATTCACTGGAATCAGAATCATCTTTTGAATAAAATTCTAGGATAACTACAAGACCACATGGGAAAGAATATAGGGGACCCTTAATTAAAAATGGATCGAAGGCTTAAGAATAAGGATTAAAACTACAAAAATAAAAATCTATAGAAAACCTTCTTTGCCTGATATCTGTTAATGGCATCTTAGATTTCACATTTTAAAAATCCAAGTGACAAAAGAAAAACACAGATAAATTTACCTCATCAAAACTAAAAACCTGTATTCTTAAAAAGACACTATCAAGGAGTGCCAAGACAATCAGAAAGCAGGAGAAAGCATCTGCAGATGGTGTATCCAATTGGAGGCTTAGACTAGAGCTTGTAAAGCTGTCTTACTATATCTTACTATATCTCGATTAAAAATCAACAAAGGATCAGAATAAGCCTTTCTCCAAAGAAGATATACAAGTGGCCAATAAACACCTGAAGAGATCTGTAACAGCATTAGTCATCAGAGAAATGCAAATCAAAACCACAGGGAGATGACTCTTCCCACTACCGGGATAGCCTAGCTATCAACCAGTAAGGAAGCAGCAAAAGGTCTATGTTGGAGCTTCTGGGAAGGGAGCACTCCTAGCATGCAGGTGGATGATACACACTGAGGATTCTAAGTCTGTGCAACTGAAAATCAGGATTTACCATGGCAAGCCTGTCAAGAGCAGTTCCCGGTTCCTTTCTTGCCTGCCCCTCCATTCTCCGTGATTACCTAGGTGTGCTCCTCTGGGCTGATTACTCTTTTCTTCTTCTTATTGTTTTAAATTTGTGTACAAAATAGTGGACTGTTCATACGTGTGTGTGTCATCACACTCTATTCTAGCTGACTCCGCTTTCAACTGTCCTAACCCCGATCCTGCTCCATCTCAGCTGGCTCTTTTATCCTCACCCTAACAAGCTTACTTCTTTTTTCTTATAAAATATATTTTTCTGTTTTTATATCTTTTCTTTCCCTCCTCCTATTAAGATTTGTCCCTGTCCTCTCATGACATGTATGCACACATGTATGCACACACATACAAATATAGACATATATAATTTTAAGGATCACTTCTCTATCTGAGAGCAAACATGCAGCTTTTGTCTTTCTGCATCTGCCTTTTATTGCTGAAAATCATTTCTGGATCTATTCACCATCCTGTAAATGCCATGCTTCTACTTTTCTTCATGGATATATAAAATCCGATTGTATATACATGCCACAGACTCATTATCCACTCATCTTTCTGTGACATCTAGGATGGCTCCACATCTCCTTTGAATGGTACATCAACAATCAAGGAGGAGCAAGGATCTCTGCTTTGCTGACTCAGTTCTTCAGATACGCAGCCAGAACTGGAATATATATATATAGTGGTTCTAGTTTGGTCTTTGGAAGAAGCTCCACACTAACTTGCAATAGTGACTGCATCACTTACATTCTCATCATTACTGTATAAAAGTCCTTCTTTGCCTGCATCCTTACCCTCGTTGTCATTCATTTTCCTGGTGATTGTCACTATGAAGTGTGATATTGAGCCTCCAAGCAGTTTTTATTTGAATTTTCTTGATAACTAAAGATGTTGAACATTTTAAGTATTTGTCATTTGTATTTCTTCCTTGAGAACTACCTATCTGGTTCATTAGGCCATTTACTGATTGAATCATTTTAATTTGGGGGTGTTTAATTTCTGAAGTTCTTTCTACATTCTAGGTATTAATAATCACCTGAGTAATGTGTAGGATTTTTTTTCCCATTCTGTAGACTATCTCTTCACTCTGTGCTTGTTTCTGAAATAAATGTCAATGTGTCTTCAAGGCAAACTCTATCCAGAAATGAGGGACTCTGTTCATTGATGGGAAATATTTGGCAGTAGTGGTATAAGAGTACAAAGTCTTCCTTAAATACTCGTTACCACATTGCTGTTTATTGCTAAGTGTAAACAAAATCCAGGAAATATCAGGCCACCTAACTCTACTCATCAGCCCCAAACAGCAACAAATTCAATCCTGAAAGTGAGCTTTGTATGAAAGAAGGAAAACCACCCTTAAAAACCACAAATAATACACATGTATCTGTGCACTTACCGATGAGACCATTTATCAGGTGATGGCTTCTATACTGTGACAGACGCCATGACTAAAACAAGTTGGGGAGGAAAGGGTTTACTTGGCTTATGTTTCCCAGGTCACAGTCCATCATGAAGGGAAATCAGGGCAAGCACTCAAGGTAGAAAACTGGAATCAGGCACTGAAGCAGAGACCGAGGAGGAACACTACTTACTGGCTTGCTCTCCAGGATTGTGATTAGCTACATTTTCCTACCTCCCAGATCCACCTACTAAGTGATGATGACACTGGCCTGGTAGGCTGGGCCCTCCCACATCAATCATTAGTTTAAAACCCACTCCCACTGAGTTGCCTGTAAGCCAGTCTCCAAGATGATACTAGTATGTGTCAAATGGAAAGCAAAAACTGGCACGGGTACTCCGAGATCCAACTTTGGCCAGTCTAGGCAGCTAAAAATGCTTTGGTAATCTCATTTCATCAGTTGGTTCACTCATGTCTTCAGATAATAACAAATATGGCTACTAGAACATAAGTTTTATTACTCTTAATCACCATGGTATCCCCAGGGCACAGATCAAAGCCTGGTGTTTAGAAGACAATCGATGAGGGTTAGCATAATGGCTCAGCAGGCAAAGGTGCTTGCCACTAAGTCTGATGACCTAAGCTAGATCCACAGGGCACACATGGTAGAAGGAGAGAACCAACTCTACTGATATCTGCACATATGCCATGGCATGTGTGAGCACAATATATATTTATGAAAGAGGATTTAAGGTTCATTGTTTTTCTAGTTCCAGTTCTGCTGTGGATTTTTTTTTACTTGAATGGTGGATAGATACATAAAATATGTTTGATACTAAAATTAAAATTTAATATGAAGCTTTACAACTTACATTCCAAATGCCCATTCTGATGATAAAGAAGTTCATTGAGTAGTATAGAATTTTGGTCTGGTTAATTTTGATCTATGATGTTTTCATTTATTTGAAAGCTTTTTATAATGAAGTGTATTCATTTCTTAAAACTTACATATTTAAATAAACATGATTTTAAAATACTTCAACTGGCTGTAGAGATGGTTCTGTGATTAAGAGTGCATGCTGATTTTGTGGAGAAAGTTCAGGTTCCAACATCCATATGGTGACTCACAGCCATCTATAACTTCAGTTCCAGAGGATCTGACACCTTCATCTGGCCTCCATGGATACCAGGCACATATGTGGTACACATGCATACATGCAAGCAAAACACTTAGGCATATAAAATCAAAATAAATAATTTTATAGCATTTTAAGTGAAAATACTCAATGAATGAAAAAAGTGGTATTTGTGGATAAGCAAATTGACTGATTGAATTGAACTGCCAAAAAAAGAGGTGGTTGGCAGCCACTGAGAGTCAGGTCTGCTCTGGTAATTCAGATATACCAACCAAAGACATAAATATCAATTTTTCTGGAAGATATAGATTTGCAATCAGAACTATCAAAAACTAAGGAATCAGCAATTGTTGGGATTATACATTATATACCACCAACAAATGGAAGAATCCACTCAGTTTAGTCTGTTCTCAACCCCAGAAGAGTGACTGTATTGATTGGGACCAACAAGGAAAGGGGTTCAAATACTGCTGACTCTCCCAACCCCTTTCCTGCTCCTTCTAGGTATGGGAATTGCCTGGTAGACACCAACAGGGCTGGGAAGTAGAGTCAAGGTAAGTGTGACCTCCAGTCGATTGGAACCCACGTCTGCTCTTCAAAACTTCCAGGAAAACAACTCTACTTTCTTCAAGTCATGGTTATTTCCCTAAAATGATGCCTGCTTGTAGGAAAACTGAGACTAAGTGGGACTCTAAGAACATTTCATTTATTTTCTCTTGCAAAGCCACACAGAAAGGAGAGAAACATAATATAAGATCTGTAGGAGAAAGTTTACTACTGCAACCCTGGTGCAATCAGAAATAGATGCCAACTGACTGAATCAATAAATGAAAGAATGCCGAAGGTAGGCAGTTCCCAAGATCCGTGTTTGATGGCTCACTGAATAACCCAAAGCTAGAAACACCTTCTGCAAGGTCTTAGATCTTTAACTCTAAGTCACATATTTCCATGCTCCACTCTGTTTTCCTACTGTGCACAGCCTGAACCATTTCTTGTTCCTTGCCAAATACATTTGCCTATCTGTTTACCTTATCAAGCACAATGTAGTCCTTGGTGAATTCATCTAGTTCTTCTACCTCCCTAACCCTGTGTCTTCTGAATAAATGCAGCATATAAAATAATCACCCCACACATCCATGCTCTTTTATGGATCTCTTCTAAAAAGGTTTGTTTCCCATTTCTGAAGGTGATTCTAATATTTTCTCTCCTATTGACATATAACAAAGTCTTCTTAGTGTCATCTGTTATGTGAAATGATAGGGAAGCCTTGTCCTTAGGTCTACAACTACTTGTTGACAATGGCTGTCACCCCTCACTTCCTGGCAGTCCGAATCCCAAGGGTCTGTGATATCTACCGTAAGACTCTAGCCTTTCAGTTTTAGCTGGCTAGATCAGAAGTCAACTCCCACCTCTAACCAGGCCAATCACATCTCTTCCAGGAAGGAAGAGAAGTCCAGTTCCCTTTAAGGTGGCCACTAGAATGGCAATGAGCTTGAGGAACATTGAATCATCCTACACTGGCCAGAAGAGCAGAGACAACTGATCTGTAGGAAGGGGTGGGGAGTAGAGGGAGTACACTGAAGCAGAGTTGGGGCCGAGGAAACAGAGAGTGCTACTGGGGTCCCAGAATTCCCACACTGCTTTCCAGTTCCTTACTATAGTCCTGCGGTAGCCTGTGAATCAGCCCTGGGCACTTGCAATCAGTCTTCCTGACGTGACAGCTTAAGCTCGTACAAGCAGGTTTCTGTCACTTACAACTTAAGAACTTAAACAGCGATGGAACAGTCTCGTGGGATCCAGCCTGGACTGGTGCGCTTGATTCATTTCCCATCACTGGCTGAGAACTCGCTGTGTGCCAGGCAGTATGCTAATCGCCGCGCGATAGAGAAGCACTCCGGAGCTGTGAACTAGATCAGAACTGTACTGTGAAATCTGATTAAGTGGCACTGTTGCTGTCATAGCACATCAGCGAGGCTCAGGGGTGATGATAGTATCCACAGCGATACAAGTAGCACCAGGCAACTAGGGATTAAAACCAAATCTGTTTGATTTGTGAAAACTCCTCCCCACTGCTTAGGCACAGCATAGTCATGGTATCATCCTAGGAAAGGTGCTGGAGAACTTCTTCTTGGTCGCGTATCTGCTTTTTCCAGGTGCTGAACACCCTCTCCAGGTGAGATTTCTGCTCCCAGAACAATGGTGAGGTTCAGCAAGTCAGTACAAGAAACCTGCTTGAGGGTGTGGCTATCATGAAGGGGCCACTGCTCAGGGTAGCCTACCCCTCCAGGGCTACAGGAGCCCACACCACCATTTTCCAGGAATATGCTCTGGGGATAGGACCGGGATCACCCAGTAAGCCCTGAGCAACAGACGCATTTGGCAGTGACAGTCACCCAAGAGACATTACACACTAGCTTTTGTGAAGCCTGGGTGGATGGAGGCATGTAGTTTCATGTCTTTGCCTCTGGACTTGCAAGCGAGTGCAGAGAGGTACGTAACTGGGCTCAGGAGGAACGGAAGGCTCTCCCACCAGGCATTGGCCTTCTGAATCCGGTGCTTACAGGTTCAGAGTAAAGACAGAGAGTCAATGAAAGACCTCAGTGTTTGAGACCTGTGTTCCTCCTCTCTGCCTGAAATGTCATTGCTTTAATGCAGAGATTGTTCGATCTTTCCAAAGAAATTCTTTGAGTTCTTCCTCGGTGAGGAAGATGGCGCTGGGCTTGTGGATGCCACTTGTAGCCTGAATGCAGCCTGAGCTGCAGGAAGTTAGCACACAAGTTGCAAGGTGATAGAAGAAATCTATGGATTTCAAGGTCAGCATGAAGGATCAGAACCCAGAAAGATTTGGGGATGCTTCACGTTATCCAGATAGCAGGCTGTACCTGCTTTATATAATTTAAATTACTTTTTAAGAACTCTATACATGTATAAAATCTTTTGATCATATTCATGTCCATTCTTCCCCATAACTCCTCCCAGAGCCACCCCTCACCCTCTAGCCTCCTCGACTTTGTGTCTTCTTGCTAATTTTTTATAGTCCACTGGTAGCAATTTGTGCTGCCTATGTAGTCACAGGTATAGGGCTAACCATTGGACCACTGTCCACCTGCTGGGGGCCACACCCTTAAAGAAAATTTACCCTCCCTCACAATAACAGTTATCAACTGTCACTGGCTCCTTAACCAGAAGTGGCGGCTTATAAGCCCCTACCTAGTCCATGCTGGGATGTTGACTGGCTTGGTCTTGTACATGGCCTCAAACCCTTGACCTTCTATATCAGTCTCCCAAGTGCTGGAATATTCGTGTGCTCCACCACACCTGATTTCATCTTCACCTATCAGATTGACAAATATAACAAAGAATAATACCTAGTTTTGATAGAATAAAAAATACCTAATTTTTACCACTTGTGTTGAGCATCTCCCGATTCTGATTTTATTTTGTATTATATTTTTGTTACAGTTCTTTATGTTGTGTGTGTGCATGCCCATTTGTTCATGCATGCATGCATATGTCTCTGTCTGTGTCTCTCTGTGTGTTTGTCTGTCTGTATTTGTATGCTTCCATATACCACATCATGTATGTGGAAGTCAGAGGACAACCTGTAGGAGTCGGTTCTTTCTTTCTACCACATGGGGTCTGGGGCTTGAACTCAGGTCATGAGACTTAGCAGCAAGCACTTTTGCCCAGGGAGCCGTCTCACCAGACCCTGAGTTTCATAACAGGTATGCAAAAATCTTCAAAAGCACTTACTTATCCTTCAGCCAATTAATTCCTTGTCTCATAATTTATGTGAAAGGCAAATATGTATACCAAGTTATTCGTTACAACACTGTCTGTAATAATGAACATTCTAGAAACGACTCAATGTGCTCTGAGAATAGACTGGCTAAAGACACATTGATACACTGACAGGAACAAGAACCTGTGGCCCCACAAGTGTGCTGTTATACTGCAATAACCCAAAACTTAAGACAATGCTTGTAATAAAATGCTAAGTAGAATTGAAACAGCAAGGCGTCTATTCAGCATGATCTTGATTTACTTAAAGACAAGTGCCGAGACATGTGTCTGGCTGTGAAATGCCATCAGCAGTTCTTTCCAAATGCTAAAAGTCTGTGCGGGTTTTTGTGGGCTTCTCCACAGTTCTATCCAAAACACCAGCAGTCTGTCTGTACTCAAGAGTAAACAGCTTGAAATGATACTAAAGAGTTTGCTTGTTGTTTTTTAATTTATTGTGGTCTATTGGCGCTACAGTTTATCACTCTTTAGACAAAACTACCTGCATTTGGGATTCAAAATGCAAACAAGAGAAAGAGGGAGAGAGAGAAACTTGCCTATGTCCATTTCAAACTTGGTTTCTCAGCCATCACGAGGGCACAACAGGGCACGTTCACGGGGTGACACAACATCTGGCCTGAGCCTTTGGGTCATGACATACCTTGTCACACATGAGTCGGCACAGGAGGTGCTACCAGTGTTCTTGGAAGCCATTTCCACCCGGAGATGACTGACTAGCAATTATCAGGCTGTCCACAGAAGTGACTACAAACCACATGACCATAAGCCTAAACTAAGTGGCTCCTGATTTACTTTTTATCCATATCACCAATGTCTCTGAAGCTGTCATTTCAGAACAGGAAAGTGGGTGGGGGGAGTAAGGATACAGGAAAGGGTAAGAGTGGCCTCATCTTGAACACTTCAATGCTTTAGAACCTGTGGTGACTCTAGACTGACAGATCAGACGTTACACAGTGAAGCTGCCTGGAGATAGGTGCAGGGGGAACCTTGAGAACATACTTGGGACCTAAGGATGAAGTTCTACCTCTAAGCTTCCAAAAAGAGGTGAGCTATGACAGTCAGCCCTCTCTCTTGCAGACAGGGCTGCGCTGTTCTGTTGTAGGGCATAATTCTTGCAGAAATGGCTGTTTGGCTTTTATTTTGTTTCAGTTTCTTCCCTTAACTCAAAGTATTTCTTGCCCCATCAAAACACAAACTCAATTTTTTGTTATGTTGGGCTCTTTAAGTTGAAGAAACTATGTAAAGAATACTGAAGGTAACTTGGGAAAGGGACCAAAGTCACCTCTCATCAAGCAACACTTCCACCTTAACTGAAGTCACTGATTGATTCAAGTCAGTAAGTTGGTTCAGAGCAGGGACTGCAACGTAAAATTCTCACGTCCTAACTCTATGATCCTAGGCAACTTATTTAAGCCCTTGACCTCAATCTCCCCATCTATTAAATGGGAGCCATATTAGGAGTTGTGTGTGGAATGGCTGTGAAAATGTAATAACCTCATGTACTCCAAGCACACGGAATGGTTCCTGACTTGACGTTACCTGTGGTCATTAGTGTACCCCAGTCTCCTCCCCAAGCAGAACAGTTTTATTGACTCCTCAGCTTGGTGGGATGTGTTTCATGGTCCTTCATCATTGTGTCTGCCATTAAAATACCCAGAGCCAAGCTAAACATTCACCAAGAAACAGCACGCAGAACATACTGAAGAGAAGGACATGGGGGAGCTGTAAGGTGTTGAGGGGATGAGTCACTCCCAAGGGACAGGGAGAGGGGGAAGCCAAGACAAATGGAGGCCTTAGTCAGGACTCTCTGGGCTTCAAGAGACAAAAGCCCAACTCAAAACATAGCTAAGAACAAAGGGATGACATTGGCTTCCCTGCAGGAAAAGGGGAGGATGCTCGGCACAGCTGGACATGAAAGCTCAAGTGGAATTGTCAAATGTCTCAACGTTCCTCTTAGCTTTACCTTCCTCTGGGCATCCGCCCCTTCCCACCCCACTGCCACTTCCCTTAGCTGTCATGATGCAGAGACAGATGAGCAGGCCTCCCCAAATGCCAGGCTTACTTTGTTCCTATTCGGCCAATCCAAAAGAAAGGGATGCTCCATACATCACAAATGAAGCATGGGTTCTCATTGGCTTGTGTCCCCCATGATAGGATTCTGTCTTTGGTAATCCAATAATAACCCCCAAAAGGGAAGGAAGGAGGGGTAAGGGTCCCAAGAAAGGTCACAGGGATGCAAACAAGACACAGGTGATGGACGCCCCTTCATGAGGTTGTGTGGGTTAAGGTTAGCCCCTGAGTCGCCCCACGGGTCAGTCAGCTTCTGTCGCTGTCACAAAATACCCAGCATAATAAGTTTAGAAAGAGAAAAGATTCATTTTGGCATATAGTTTAAGGAACTTCTGGTCCATGGTTGCTTGACCCTGTTTGTCTTAGGCCTGTGACAAGGCCATCTCCTAAAGGCCTTCCCTCCTCCAATAATGCTTCCCTAGGGATCAAGCCACTTAACACACTAGTTTTAAGGGAAAAGCTCCTCCAGCCACAGGGCTTCGTGGAGGCCTGTCTCAGAGGCCTGTGCTGCATGCACAGACAGAGGCATACACTGGGCAGTCCTCTGCTGGGAGTCTGCTGAGTCAAGGAGCCCCAGGCGGAGGCTCAGCTGCTCACCCTGCCCCTCTCTGCTGGGCGGCTTTGGAAGATCTCCCAGCAGCTGGAGGCTGCCCACATGTGCAGTAATTGGAGATGGTGATGGTGAAATGTTCAGGGGAAATTTAGGTGCCAAATGCCTCTCCTAGAGGTGCATTGAACATGCTGCTGATTGAGCAACCCAATAGCAGGCGTCTCTGGGAAATTTCCCAGCAAAGGCCTCATCAGCTCCCACCCCACGAGAGAAGCCAAATCCTCACACTCAGACATACCTGGCTTTGCCTCCACCCCTCCCCAGTTGCAGACTCCAAGCAATGTGTGTCACTGGGCCACTGGTTCCTCATTCAAAATTGTAAATTTGACCTATGTGGCAAGACACTCCTCATTTTAAATCTAGTTGATTTTCTCTTTCTTTTTCTTAAGTTGGTTTTGGTAAATTGTGGTTTTCATAAAAGTATTCTTTTCAAAACAGTTCCAAGGAGGTCGGGTTAAAATGGCTCAGCCACCCTTACTGAACTTTGAGCCTTTATTTTTCTTTTCCTATCATCTTCAGTTCACTGCAAATGTTTAAGACTATAAATACCATTTCAGGTGCACTCTAAGAACCTTTATATTAAAATTTGCACTACTACTTTGCTATAGATCTTTCCTATAGACACACTTCATGGCTTTTCGTTTGAGCCATGAGCTACTTATTAGTGAGCACTCAAGGTTCAGAACTGTGTGCATTTGTTAAAACTATTTTGTTTGCCATTGAATTCCTATTTTTCACACAAATACATGAAACCTAGTAAATGATTGAAATTTACTGGAAAATATCTAGGGAGAAGGAAAAGGAGAGGGATGGAGACAAAAAGGAGAGAATGAAACAGGGAAGGAGATCACCATCAAAAAGGAACAGGCACTGAGTATGGTGGCGCTCAACTGTCTTCCCAACAGCAAGAGACAGGAGGATCATCAAGAGCTCAAGGTCAAACTGGTCTACCTAGTGAGTGACAATCCAGTGTGGGCTGCTGTATTAGCTATTTTCTGTTGCTATATAAAACATCATGACCAAAAGCAACTTATGGGGGAGTTTATTTTGGCTTATGGCTCCATAGAGAGAGTCCATAATGGTGGGAGTGGTATGGCAGCCAATGCTGGAGCAGGAAGCTGTGAGATCACATGTTCAACTGCAAACACTGAGAAGAATCAGAGAATAAGAAGTAAGGTAGAGCGATGGAATCTCAAAGGCTGCC
>LOEQ01003310.1:53002-64310 GCA_001685075.1 Bramus lutescens
CTCTCTCTCTCTCTCTCTCTCTCTCTCTCTCTCTCTCCCCCTACACTTCCCCACAGAAATTCACATATGGCATTATTAGAGACACAAAACTTCACACTTCATGCCCTCCCACTCCATCATACACACTCACACAGCCAGATAGCCCTTGTTTACAGACACACAGGCAGACGCCAGCCACAGATACCTGGCACTCCTACCACACACAACGTATGTATCACCCACGCTCATTCATACTTTCCTTCATAGAGTTAACACGCACACACACCACAAATATACCATACATATTAAACACACACCACATATACTGCACATACCAGATACACACTCTATACAATACACACAGAAAGACCATATATTACGCATACCATACACCACTAGACACATACTACATACAAGCTATAAACGGCACACATGCAACACACATAGCAATATACCTTATACATGCCATATGATCATGTATGCCAAACAACCATGACATGTACAGCATACATTCCACACACATCAGATGCATAGCATTGTAGCAGGCTCTCTTTGGGCTGCCAACTAGCTCCCAAATCACGACACAGAGACTTATTATTAGTTATAAGTGTTCGGCCTTATCTTATGCTTTTCTCACAACTCTTAGAACTTAATTTAACCTGTTTCTCTTTATCTAAATTTTGTCTTGGGATTTTTTTTAACCTTTCTTTCATTCTGTATGTCCTATTCCATGTCTGGCTGGCTGGCAGCTGCCTGGTGGGCTAACCCAAGCATCTCCCTTTCTTTCTCCCTCATTCTCTCTCCTCTCTCGTTTTCTTCTTAAGCCTGAATTCTTCCTCCTACTTATTCTCTCTGCCTGCCAGTCCCTCCTATCCTTCAACTTCCTAGCTATGGGCTGTTCAGCTTTTTATTAGACCAACCAGGTGCCTTAGGCAGGCAAGGTAAAATAGCAGCACATCTTTACATAATTAAAGGAATGCAACACACTTTTATATAGTTAAAGTAATATTCTGCATCGGGCAGCAGTACCACACGCCTTTAATCACTTAAGCACTCAGGAGGCAGAGGCAGGCAGATCTCTGTGAGATCTTCAGCCTGGTCTACAAAAACAAGTTCCAGGACAGGCCCCAAAGCTACAGAGAAACCCTGACTTGGAAAACCAAAAAAGGAAAAAAAAAGGAATATTCTGCAACATGAACAAATGCAACACATCTTTATATGGTTAAAAACAATATTCACATTGCTTTAACATACCATATGCCATATACTCACAACATATCATATACTCACCACATATCGTACCTACCACCACTACAAACACATGCCACATAAACTACATACAATATACATACCATGCATGCTGAATACATATAATATTACACATACCATGTACACACTGCATACACCATACATATCATTACACATACATACATACAACATATATACCACACACCACCCTTATAGACATATCCACCACATATACCATGTGCAACATAAATACTATGTGTACTACATATTCCAGACAACCAGACTAATTGTATATACAGAACACACCTCCATTACAAACACATATATTACACATACCATATACAACATATATAGCATACATACCATATACACACATTATATATACAATGTACAGATCAAATACACCACCACGTGTATATACCCATACACCACACATACCCCATACATACCACACATATATACCCCACACATAATCACATATACACACTACTACTGAAGAAATACATGCCACACACACACAGGAAAGAAAAGATACAGGAAGAAAAAAAATCATAGGCCCCGTGAAGGGCCAGAAAGGGAAGTAAAATGTCCATAGGGAGGCTGTGTCCCGGATAGGTGGGAAGTTGAGCAGTTGGCACAGGAGACTTGCAACAAATGAGTTCCTGAGCACATAACAAGGAGGTCCAAGAAGAAAGCAAGCTCCTGGACCAGAGGCTGAGAAATCAAAGGTGAAAGGTCAAAGGATGCAGGGCAGCATGAAACAAAACACCTGGGGACAGAACAGAGGCAGGACTAGAGGTATGTCCACCCTCCCCCTGAGGGACCCTGGCAATGTGCTGTCCCTAAGCAACACCACAAGCAAGCCACTCTCTGTTGAACCGTGAGGCACCAGAACATTCTATAGGTAAAGAGACAATAGGTTCAGCCATGTGAAGTCACCTGCCCAGGCACAGTTATTAGCAGGAGTCAGAATAGCAAGTCAGACGGTGCTAACACTAACTCCATGCCATTAACCATTTGAGATATCAGCAGCCTGTATAAACTGGCCCATGCAGAAGGCTGAACCAGAGCAAAGTCCAGTCCAAGTGCACATACCCCTAGCTGTGACTGAATCTCTGACTCCGTTGACGGTGGCCTTGTAAGCAGAGTCAAATGGCACGCAGGAAACCGGATGGTAGACGTGTGTGAATGAGCGTTCCCACAACTTATATCTGGACTTTGGTAATGATCAATAGCAAAACTCCAGTGCACAGTGCAGTCAGATGGCCCTGCAGGCGGAGCTCAGAGCAGAGGGGCCGATCCCAGATCACAGGCCCTGAGAACAGGAGCACAAGCACTGCAGATCCCCCTGAGGAGGGGGGATCTCACTCCCCTTAAGAGCCGCTCCCTGGACAGATAGTGAGCGGATCCAACCAGATGTTAGGGACCCTATGGCACCTATAGCCCACAACAGCTATTCTTCACTCACAGGGACCCACACAAGACACATTATCTCTCAAGGCCATCAGCGGGGACATTGGAGGAACTTGTGTGTGGACAGAGCACAGTGATCCTGCTCTCTGGCACCGGAGGGAGGAGGCTGTTTGCCTTCCCAGGACATTTCATTTCGCTTGTGTTTGGCAAGACATATCTGATGCACTGGCAGGCAGGCACATTGCTCACTGTGTCCCCACGATGACACACCTTGCGTTTTATGACCAGAACAACTTGGGTACAAGATCAGCCCCAAGTTAAACCCCACCCCCATCTCCCAGTGTGCTGCAGGACTGTAGAAACTCCCCACTTGCAACAGAGCTGGGGCAGACACCAGCAGTCTGTCCGTCCAGCCATCTCTTTCATCACCATTTATTGACGCCTACCTGCACCCAGCCCTGTGCTTGCCCCTGGAGATGCCAGGACACATAAGACACTGTCCCTTCTCCTTAGAACTCAAGGTCCAGAGGGCAAAACAAGAGATGTGATACCATGAGGAGAGGCAGTGTGGCCAGGCAGGAACTTTGGCAGTACACACACTGGGGTCAGATTCCAGCTCTGTTCCTTCTCACAATTTAACCTTGGCAAGTCAGTTGTCCTCAGCAGACCTCAAATTTGTCCTGGTGATAGGAGTGTGATGGGGGTACTAGTCTCCTGGTGTTTCTGGGGAGATCATGTATAGCACTGCTTGTAAAACTCTGACCACCAGGGCTGGTACCCCAAAGCTTGCAACGGGGATCAGCCAGTGTCATTATTCAAATGCATATGATGACATTCTGTCTATCAAGCCTTGACAGGAAGGTTTTGCCAAGCAAGAGAACCTGCAGCAGGAGCCTTTCACGGATGCTGAAGGAAATATTTCATCACTCACTCACTCAGCAAATATTCCTTGAGAGTCCTCAAAGTGCCGAGGCCAGTGCAAGGATATAGGGTTACCCCACGAGAGGGTGCGGTGAGGGAGATGCAGATGTGGCCATAGAGTTGGGTTATCTGGGCAGAGAGTCACCCTGAGAACAGACCAAGCACCAACCAAGTGCTGTAAGAACAGTAATGAAGCTAGCACAGAGGAAAGCGAAGGAGGGAATCATTTGCCAATTGGAGAGGTCAGAGAAGCCTTGCTGGAGAAGTAGGGTTAGCATACTGCAAGCATGAGGAAGCTCTGTGGCTCCACCTTTTAAGACTGAGGAAGGAGCTTAGTTTCTAGGGAGAGATGCCTTCAATGTCACAAGAAGAGAGGCCACCAGCAGAGTTTCCCTGTTACTCACACAGGATCCAGACCCATGTATTCAAGGAGCTCTGAGATCCGAACTCAGGGCAGCTATAAGCAGCTGGCCTCAAGATCGGCCTGAGAAGTAAGGTGGTACGGTCAACAAAAAGGCCTTGTGAGCATCAGCAGGGAACCATGCTGAAGGCACAAGAACCCCAGCCTGGAGAGGCCAACAAGGTCAAAGCAAAGGGGACAGAACGTGCCCAGGCTCCTGGCTAACCTTTAGCCCACAAGGACGGCTTCCATAGATCTCAGTAGCTAGAGCCAAGTTGGCTGTTCCCAACACTGGGACATCGTGTCAGATACACCAGAGGTGGATCCACCAGAGACTTCTGTTAGGAATGAAAAACCACTCACTACACAGCCCCACCTCAGATGGTCTTTGTGTTCTTGCCTGAACCCAGGACAACCCCCCTCCCTAGGGGTTCAGAGTCAGTGTAGCTGCTTTGGAAGTCACTCCCCACCCATACCTGAGTACATACACCCATATGCTCTGCTCCAGCCTTGCCCTTGTCCCTTGCTCTTGCGTCCCCCTTGTCCACCTCCCTCCCTGTATTTACAGCTGTCACTGGGACCTACCGTAAAGCCACAGGGAAAGCCCCTGGATGACATCCACCCCAGGAAATTGCATTAGCAACTTCATTCATCAGGGTCAGTCTGGGCTTCCATTGTACGCTGTAATCAATTGTTTATTTCAACTTTGGAGGCAGCCCCATTTTATGACAACCATCACTGTCTGGCAGGGCAGACAATGCGCTTGCTTTCTACAAACATGAAGCAATGGTTCTTCTTGCGTTTTGTAGCATTTACTTTATTCAGTACCACCAAATATATCAAATACTGTTAAAATCAGAGTATGAACTCACTGGAATACATGAGATATACACACATATATCCACCTGTTTTAATTAACAAATAAAGCGAGTTAAAATAAAAATTTAAAAGGTAATAGCAACATACCGTGTAGCAAGCTAAATAGCAAACAGTAACACTCAGTGCTGGTAAGTCTGTGTAGAAATTTCTAGACAGATAAAACTCTGCTGGAGGCAAAGAAAGCAAGGGCCTTTATGGAACGTAAATTGGAAAATATGCACCACAGGCCACAAAAACATTCCCATCCTGAGAGCCACCAATTCTGCCTCTGTGAACATATCTGAAGGAAATGAGACAGACAAGAGACATGTTCTGTGGGCACAAAGAGGTGTCTGTTAGAATCTCACTCCAACTGGGGGGAAAATGAAAGCAAAGTTCATCCTCAGTTCTATGAAGTCCCAGGAAACCATCAGCATGGTAACGGCTAACCTGGGATGAGGAGCAAGGTCCTGCGGAGTTTATGGTCAAGGCTAGGCTGCCAGCCTCAGGAGGAAAGGTTCATCCCTCACCCCCTGTTTTCCAAACGTTCAGTTGGGTTCTATATTGGTTTTATAGTTTCTCTTAATTAGAGTTAACAAATGATTGTGCTTCTCCAAAGAACTACAAACAGAGCTTAATTAGCCAGAGCAGCTTTCACAAGACCCTCTGTCTGTCTGGGCCTCATTTCCGTCTTCTTTAAGATCATCTACCCCATAAACCAAGTGTGGGAAGTAGCCCTGGGAAGGCTTTGTATGTCTTTGTACATCTTTAAATCGAGGGTAAGGAAGAATGACTTAGTCAAAATATATAATTCACAGTTGTCGAGTATTAATGTTCAGCCATTAAGCCTGGTGCTACCAACTAACCTGCAAAGTGGGTGTTGTTGGCCCATTGCAGAGATGGAAAAACTGAGGCTCCTAAGCCAAAGAACTTGTCCAAGAAAGACGTAGACAGTGGGAAGAGGAAGAAGAATTTAAATCCACATCTCTTCAGTCTCCAGCCTCTGTCGTTCATGAAGTTTTCAAGTTTGTGGATAGTTTTTCTCAATCGGGTCTATGTGAAAAGTTGACAGAGGATGTGGTTGGAAGGGGACCCCAGGCAGCCAGCTCAAAATGCCTGGGAGGTGCGGCACTTCCGTCTTGAAAGAGCATTAGCAGCCTCAGAACCTGGCTTCCTGCGCCGAGACTCACTTAGAACCCACTGAGTACAAGAACTCCAGAAGGAAGTGTCTACTTTCCCAAGAATCTACCTCAGCCACCACAGAAACAAGCCCTGGAGAAGAAAAGTAGGGCCAGGTGTCNCTGATTGGCTTGTGGTGATGTCATGCTCCATCCCTGAATGCCTGTAAAAGGGCCTGCTCTGAGCCACTTTATGGGGGCCTCAGGTGTCTACGTGTGCCAGGCCAGCATGATGGCTCCTGCTCACAGCACCCCACCCAACCCCCACAGGTCCCCAGTCTCCCTGCCCTGGGCCTCTTGCAGCTTATAATTACCCACAGTGCCCAACTTTACGGTCCCCGAGAAGGCAGACTGGTAGCAAGAAGAAGCTCCCTGAAGGGGAATCAGCCCAGCATGTTCTCTTCCTTCCTCCCCAGGAGGAGCTCTGAGAGCATGCCCAACTGAGCCTGCCCCATACCATCTTAGCTTCTAAATCCTTCTTGAACTTCCCTACCTGCAATTCTCTGTGCTGCTCAAGATGCTAGGAAGGAATACAAGTTGTTCCCTGTGGTCTCCATGGTCTGCGTCAGCATCACAGCCCCGCCCCACCAGACGCACCTGCACTGAGCCATAGACCCCCCCCACACTGGGCTGCCCAGATACCCCAGATCTAACCAGTCCCCTGAACACTCATCCCTCCTTCTCTCTCCATCCTCCTGGCCCCTGCAGAGGGCTAACCCTCACCCACTCTGAAGACTTCCTTTAGATTCTTTGAGGATATAGCTGGCCCCATATCTGACTCACAGACCCTGTATGGCTTGTTTTATGTCAATTTGACAAAAGCTAGGGTCATCCATGAAGAAGAAGAAATCTTTATTAAGAAAATACCTCCACAGGATTGATCCATAGGCAAGTCTACAGGGCATATTCTTGATTAATGATTGATATGGGAAGGACCAGCCTGTTGTGGGCAGTGCCGCTCCTGGGCAGGTGGTCCCGGGAACCGGAAGGAGCAAGCCAGTAAGCAGAACTCTCCCTTGGCCTCCCCATCAGCTCCTGATTCCAGGTCCCTGCCCTCATTTCCCTCCGTGACAGACTGTGACGTGGAACTATAAACTAAAATAAGCCCACTCCTCCCCAAGTTGTTTTTGGGCATGGTGGTTTGTTCTAGCATTCAAAACTACCTCCAGTTTGCCTACATCTCTGAAGCCCTCCCCCTCTTCTCCAGTGCACTGCACAGAGAAGGCCCAAGTCCAGTGTACCTGCCAAGCTCCCACTACGGGCAGCCAGAAGTCTGCGCTGCTGAGACTGGAGGCAGAACACACACCTGAGTCCCCCAGTGTAACTCCCCCAGGCTGTCACTCACCAGCCGGGGGCATCCCTGGTGAAGATCAATCTTTAGATTGCCCTCAGCGCTGACAGTGTAGACTTGGGCAGTTGAAAGTAGGGTAAGACAAACAGATCCCCCAAAATCCCTACGACTACATCCCAGCACTCTGCCCTACCAGGGCCTCTCCCTGTATCTGCCCTGCCTTATTGAGAGTTATAGTCCCAGGGCCTCGCCTGATTCTTGGCGTAGAGGAACATGTGGTTAATCAAACTGATGTCCTGCGTGAGGCGGCTCCCCAAGGCCACCAAGGGCCCAGGGATCCTATCTTCAAAAGATGGAGGAGGCAGAACTGCAGGAAGGAACCCAAAACACCTTTACTGACACATTTTAGCCAGACATTCCAAGGGCTATCTTTCCCTGGAAGAGCTATAGTGAATCATAGCCAGAGGTCTGGGTTCAAATCCCAGCTCCATCCACTACTGTATGGCCTGGGCTCCTTGCTCCTCTTCTCCATACCACAGTTTATTCAACTGCAATCATCCTATAAGCTATGCATGATGATTGACACTCTTAACATTTTCAAATGAAAACACGAATATAAGATGCATGGTCATTAAGACAATAACCCTTACCTCTGGACCAAGAAAGTCATTTTGACTAAACAGTTAAGAAAGCCCTACCCCTGGAGCTAAAGAGTTACCTGGTATGACCCCTTTGTTTGATGCCAGGCTTTGTGCTAAAGGGCCCACCTTCTGCAAGCCTGCCTACGATAGCACTCGTGGACGACTGTGGTCTCAGCCCCACTAGTGGGAGGAAGTGCATCCCATTTCAAGGGAACTGATGGCTCTCAGACAGATCTAACTGGTAACACCACCATGGTTGCCACTCAGCCAACCTGAGGTCCTCTTGGTCCCATAATCAGCTTTCTCCCTCCCTTGCCAAGGCAGCAACCTCTCATGGCTTTGAAGTCCTGTCTTCAAGGTCTTGTTCTTTCCCTCTCCTGGAAGGAGTCTGACATCTGAAGTAAGTAAGCACTCCCATTAAGATGTTCCAGACACACAGAACACAGTGTGCCTCCCTATCCCCTCAGGACATTTTGCTTTAGTGCAAACAGTTGGGTGCTATATCAGTATTCTGGCAGTTAACCCACCATGAGGCCCTGGTCAAGTCACTTTGTTTCTCTGAGTTGTAGTGTCTAGCCATAAAGTGGGAGCAATGCAAAGACTTCCATCATAAAGATATTGGTGTGGTTAAAAGAGAGTATACGTGAAAGTGCTTAACACCACTGAACAAGCAATTAGGCCATATTAGGAGGCAGCTAAACAAAAGCTTAATTCGGCTTTGCTCACATGACCCTTCCTGTCTTTAGTTCTTCTGAAGTCGATATGCTGTCAGATTTTAACTGGATCTATATAAACAACTAGGAACAGACCAGAAGCATACTGGAGACTGATATCAGGGGCCCTGTGGCCCACCAAGCACAACTCCAGAAGCACAGGCCGCACCCAGCTGCCTCCCACCACCTACCTCCCCTGCCCACTGAATGCAGATGCCCCAAGGACTGACGGGATGTCCTCTCTGTAGTCTCCTTACTTAGCAACTGACCGAAGGACAGAAACTGAATCCCTTCTAGTCGTGGCTGGTCTAGATCCAGGAAGACAGTTTGAGAGGCCTTTCTTCTGACTTCTGAGACGGAAGAACAAGCATGAGTTACAAGTAGGAGCCACCACTGGGCTCTCGCCAGGTCACAGCCTCCTCTAGTAGGTCACTAAACCTCAACTACAGTATCAGGCTGCCATGTGCTACTGCCTCTGCTATGGAGATGAGAAGCTGAGATCCAGGTGAGGTGAGGGACTTGCCCAAGATCCCATGGATTTAGTCATAAAACTAGGATTTGAAGCCAGGCCTGAGAAGCACCAAGCCTCTTCTCTCTTTGGAATAGCTAACTAGAATGTTATTTACCAATGTGAAAGCTGAATCGAAAGTGGATCTGTTCTTCTGTTCATTGCATCATCAAGGGCCAGCCTGATCCCAGAGATCGACCATGCAGAAATCATCCATGGCGGTTCTGATGTCGTAAGTCCTCCCACAGTGCTTCTGTGGGTCTGTGGTCCGTCCCCTTGAGCTGGGCCACCTCTGAACACCAGAATACAGGGGTGGCACTGCATGTCATACAACCGCCACTTTACAGACTAGAGCCCTTGGGGGCATCAGCTTCCACTAAGAAACTCTACTTCCCCATGTGGGATTCCATGATCTATATTGCACTGGCTGCTATAGGCTGGGAAACTTCTTTTGCAGTGCCGTCGATGCCTGAGAGAATGAGAGACCCTGACGGCTTCTGTGACAACCTCTCTTCCCCACACCCACCCCTAAAGAAAGAAACAGTCCAGGCAGAAAACCATCGAAGAGAACTCTTGACAGCATGATTGGGATGCTGAAGTGTAGCTCTCCACGGGTGATGGCTTCAGACAGGGGTGGGGATGGGGCAGGACTCAGTTTTTACTAAGGAACTGGCCACTGGAAGTTTGACCATGTTCCATTGAGTATATGGGCAACAAAAATTGACTGTGATTGTTTTTCTCTTTTTCTTCTTTTGTTTTAGGGAAGGTCATAAGGGTGGGGATGTAGATCTGAGAGGGCTAGGAAGTGAATATGGCCATGGCACATTATGTGAAATTTCCAAATAATCAATAAAAATATTAGGTTAAAAAATAATAGTGAGAGAGAAAGGTCACAAGGAAAAAAAGGCAGAGTGTGTAATTTCCATTTACATAAAATTCTATAAAAAAAAGTAAACTACACTTTTTACTTTGTTTTACATTTATTTAACAAAGGGAGGGAGCACATGGAGGTTGGAGGCCAATTTTCAGGAGCTGGCTCTCTCCTTTCACTATGTGGGTCCTGGGGGCCACACGCTGGGCCTCAAGCCTGGCAGCAAGTCTTTTAGCCCACTGAGTCACCTCACATGCCCTCTCTTTGCAGTGATAGAAGAGGAATTGGCGGTAGCCTGAGGATCAGACGGAGATGCAAATAGGGATCTGGAAGCCTTATATAGGGTCATAAGGAAACTTCCAGAACTGATAAAAAACATTATCTTCAGTGTGCTGAGGGCCTCCCAGACATATCTGATGTTAAAACCTTTAAATGTTTTTCAATCGTACTTCAATAAAGCTGTAAAAACTCAATAGTGCTCAGATGTGGCAGATGTGGGGGTTGCCAGGAGTGACCCCCNAGAGAGAGAGAGAGAGAGAGAGAGAGAGAATCCCTACTTCCCTGAAACCATGATACTTGGGACCACACGTGGTTCTTCAGATGACCATCCATCAAGCCCAGCCTCGAGTCAACCCAGCCCAGACCCCAGACACAGGAGCAAACAAGTGTCTTGAAGTGGATCCCTGTTCCAGGCATTGCAGCAGTGCCAGCTGATGTCCCCACACACTGCAGGGCAGAAAGGCGCTGTCCCCTCGTGTCTTATACTAATCTCTGCCCTCAGAGCCTGTGAGCAGACTAAAAAGATAGGGTGTGACCGCAGCAAGCTGTGAGAGGTTTGTTGTGCCCAGTACCCACGTCACCGGGACACCTTCTGACGACACAGGCCCTTATTTCCCAATGCTCTGGACTTGACCGTGGAATTGATTCCAAAATCCGAAGCTCTTGTGGACCACTGGAAAGTTGTCATCTGGCCCAGGTCTTTGGCTGAGTAGGAAGCCAGGCTTGGTAAAGGCATCAGCCCCTGGCAGCCATTCATTCATTCCTCGGTAGTTATTGTGTTGCTATACCTGTGCCTGTCCTTATGCTAGGGACAGGGTGACAGTGACAGCAAAGCGGAGACAGGCCTTGCACTCAGGTAGCACTTGGTCCTGCTGAGCAGACAGATGTCAGACCAAACATTTTTAATGAAAAGTGGAAGCACACAGTTCATGGGCAGCAAACTGTATCCAGTACATGAGCAGGGTAGACCTGACAGCCTCTAAGTCGATGTGCGTCTGACATGGACCG
>LOEQ01003310.1:64332-85244 GCA_001685075.1 Bramus lutescens
GGACCGTGGCAGGGGTGGAGGACTGCCGGCAAAGGGGGGAGCCTGGGAAAGGCTCAGTCGGGAGAGCTGAGGGGTTTTCCAGGACACAACGGGTGGACAGTGCAACCAGACAAGAGCCTCAGAGGCAGAGGGGGAGAGGGATGTGACCTGTGGACTGTTTCCTTCCCTCCTTGCTGGAGCTGTCCCTGACTTCCCTTCTCTGATGTTCCCACCTCCATTTCTGGGCCACCACCCCTTTACCCAGTCATTACCAAAAAGGGAGCCTTCCCTCCTCACAAAACAGGCTCTGCTTCCCCACTGCCTATGCATTATTTAGATGACCCCAAAATGTTAAGTGAAAACCTGAGGTCACAATATAAATTTGTAGTTGATCTCTTTTAAAATAATAATAATAATAATTAATAATAATAATTTCAGTTGTTCTACTTAATTTTAAGCTATCCCCTTTTGTGAAGGCCCAGTCTTTAACACAGAGCACATTCACTGTTTTCTGAGCTTTGTCACTCTAAATTATTATGAAATTATTAATAATTTCAGACAGGCAGTTGGAATTCCAACATACCCAAACCCTGTCTCTTACTGAGTCTTAGATTTAGGCTTCACTACACCATTTCATCCTGGAGTTGTAACCCCATCTCATCTCTTCAAATTCCCTCACAAAACTGGGTAAAGTATACCATGCCTGGGTCTCAGCCACTTTGGGGGCCAGATACCAAGCACTCTTCCTTAGGACTACCCTGTGTCCTTCTCTTCCTTAGGGCTACCCTGTGTCCTTCTAGACCTGGGAGTTCTGGCACTCCTGATTGCTCTACAGCTGCCTCTCTGACCACACCAATTTTGGTGTGTGTGTGTGTGTGTGTGTGTGTGTGTGTGTTTGTATGTATGTCAGAAAATGTCACAAGAAATCAGGCACAAAGAGCCCCTCTGGCACCCTCAGTGGCAGCTGAAATGACTGTGTCTGAGGGAAGAGAAAGGAAACAGACACCTCCCCCAGCCCAAGACAAATCTCATAGTTCACAGAAGAAGCCAAGGACTGGGCAAAGTCTACAGAGCACCTCACAGGCACTAGGTGCCTCCCGGTAGCTCCTGACTTAATCAGCTCCCAAGGGAATTACAACTAAGGAATTCAAAGCATAGGAAGGCAGTGGTACACCTGTGAGAAATTCCCTAAGAAGCAAGTGCCACACTGTCTTTACTCTATTTAATTCCCGGTGATTGTCACTTAGGAGCCAGGTACCCAATAACTCTCTGTTGAACATGTGAATGAATGAATGAATGGTCAGGAAAAAAAGATTGCATCCCAGATCTGATGACTCCAAAGTCTAGAATGCCCCTTGTTTTTTGTAGGTATGTAAAAACCAAAGAGGACTGGAGAAATGGCCCCTACAGCTAAAAGCACTTCCAGAGGACCCAGGTTCAATTCCCAGCACCCACATGAAGACTCACAATTGTCTATAACTCCAGTTCCAGGGAATCAAGTGCCTCTTCTGGCCTCCATGGGAACCTGCACTCACTTGCACAAAACACACACACACAAAACACACACACGCACAATAATTTTTTAAGTGAATTAAGTCAACACAAAGCAGCAAGGAAGCAGAGACTATAGTGCTAGGCCCTATTGAGCACAAAGATAATTTAAAAAGGAGGTCGAGGAAGCAGATATTTGGTGGAGGTTTTGAAACTTCAGTGGAATTTTCACAAACTGATCACTCATTTTCTGAATGTTTAGCAAGCACCTACTGAATGTGAGACATCACTACTGGAAGTTGGCATTTCTACCCTCCTAGAATACACGTTCAAGAAAACCCAGAGGGAATGGTATTCCAAGCAGAGGGTGAATGAGGTATGTCTCAGAGGTGAAGAATATGGAGCTTACCAGATGAGACAAGGGTAAAGTGAGCAAGATCTAGAAGGTTCTGAGGAGTGGCAAGATGTGACATGATCTTAAGACATGATCACTGTCCAGACCCTGAACTGAGCATCTTTGAGTGTATTTGTGGTTATGTTTTTATGCATCTATCTTTATCCAGCCCTAACCCAGAGCTACAACCCTGAAAGATCTGGAGCTACAGAAGTATGCACTGAGCTGAGTGCCACTTAAGAGAAAACGAATGATTTTTGTTCCTTATTCATTTTTTCCATATCTGATACTTATTTGAATATTGAAAAATATTTATTTCCACATTTAAAGCCAGCATCTTTGTGTCAGGTATTCAGGCTCCCGCAAGGGTCGTTAAGTTGCTTATAAAATATGTGACATGTTTTAATTTCTCTAAATCAATCAGTCAGTCAATCATCGCTGATGCCTTTGGCAGGAAAAAAGATAGAAAGCAGGCTTGTATTTTATTAGGAGGCAGCACTTGTCAACATTTCAAGAGGGAAGTTGCCTGGCCCAAGTTTCTGCAGATTGCCTGAGAATGTAAAAGGAGCCAGCCAGACAGCACTTGGCTGAATTTGGGTGTGGCTCTGCAGATGAGGAGGGACTGTTGGTCTCTGGTCCAAGTAGGACCCACTGGGACATGGGGCTGCTTGGAAACTGATAGGAAGCCAACAGTGAGGCCATGACATCTGGGCTCTACTGGGTCTAGGGTCAGCTGCGTGGCCAGCTGGGAAACAGGGTCTTAGGAACCTGTAGTGGTTAAGGATATGAAAGAGAAGGAAGGGACCCTCAGGTCTCTGTGAGCCAGGAGTAAGGAGAAAGGTGGTGATGAGGAAGCAGGTACAGGAGTTGGGGACCAAGATTTGTGAATAAGACCTGGGAATAGGCCAAGGTCAAGTGATAAGATGCCCAACATAAATCATGGCCCATAGTAAGTGCTTGGGGGAGACTAGCGAGCACTGGGGGAGTCTAGCAAGCATTGGGGGAGTCTAGCAAGAACTGGGGAAGTCTAGCAAGCATTGGGGGAGTCTAGCAAGAACTGGGGAAGTCTAGCAAGCGTTGGGGGAGTCTAGCAAGCACTGGGGAAGTCTAGCAAGTGAGTGGCTTTGAACACCACACTCACAACTCTGTTTTGTTGAACTCCCTGATCACTTTGCTATATTGGATTCTTTTCACTTCATCCAAGGTCCCCTTGTGAAGACTCATCATCTGTTTCTATAAACAAATAAACTGGAGTCCAGGGAGTTTATACCACTTAGCCAAGATCACAGAGCTAGTAATACAACCAAGGCCCAAACCCGATGCCATGTGTACCCAGCTCCTAAGTCCTTTGTTTCTTAAGACCTCAATCCTTGAAGGAAGGGAGTGCAAAGACTGGGCTGTGTATGGTTTTCATGGACCTGGAAAACTTTAGTATTCATGGGGCCCTTTCCCCATAAAAAAGTTAAACTTCCACCCAGTGTCTATTGACACAACAGCTTCTTGTTTCTTCCAGTTTCTTGCTTCTGGTTTCAAAGGCATTAAGGCATCTTCTTCAGCTTCTACTGGTATCCTGGGCTCTATTTCCCATAGCCTGTGCCTGCTAGGAATGTTAGCCACAGGGTGTCTCTGTGTCTAACACAATCAGCTCCTTTGCAACCAACCAAACCCACATGTCAGGGTGAGTTGCCTGTGAGGAGGGCACCCACTGCAGCACCTGCCAGCACCCGACTGGGTCACCTCTGAGGCCATGTGCTTCTCTCTGAGACCCTTTGTTCTTTTCAACTGGGTGGCTACATGGGCAGGAGAAGGAAAAGCCCAGCTGTCCTGAGACTCAACCAGGCCAACTTCATATCCACCAAAGAGCAGCAGAGGAATGCAGCCTGCCCATGACCAGCTTGCTGGAGTCTGCTGGGAGACAGAGGCTGCGGTGACCCTTGCTTCCTGGGAGAGTCAGGCCCCATGGGTGACCTTTGGAACCTCTCTTTCTTCTCCACCCTTCCTCCCATCACTCAGAAGCTTTGGGCAAAGACAATGGGGGAAGGGAAGGCTGCCCAGCTCAACCTCCCAGAACTGCTAGGTCCTGGCCCTAGAGTTCCCTTTCCTGAGGCTTCCTGATACTCCACACTAGCCCCAGTGTCAGTATGAAAGAAAACATGGACATTGACAACCTTTACCATATGCCCAGTTCTGGACAAAATACGGCACTTACTCGGTGCTGAAGACAACTCCACCAACAGGCCTTTCTTACGGCTCACAAAGCAGCCATAGGGGGTCAAGAGACTTGCTCCCAGAAACAAGTGACTATGTCAGGATTCGAATCCAGCCTTCCACAGGGACCCGTGCTCCAAGCACCAGACCACTTTGCCTTTCAGGCCCTCCCATTTTGCAGAGGAAATCTTTCAGCATCTTTTTTGCCTGTCGCTGACCTCCCAAAATATCTTGTTCAGACCTTTAGGAAACCCTATCAGGAGCCAGCACTCGTACATGTGCACACTTGGGTCCTCCCACATAACAGAACGCCAGGCCCCAGCCATTAAGTGTTCACACCTTTTCACCTTCCCTACTCTTCATTGGCCTGGAATACCTTCCCAAGTGCTCTAGCCGATGGCTGTGGGGTTTTGAGTCAAACTGACCTGGGTCTCAGTCCCACCATTGCCAGTGACCTTTGAACAAGTCATCTGCTCTTTCTGAGCCTTGACTGTTTCAACCAAGCAGCTGGGGCCACCAGACTGCTCTGTCAGCTGAGATGAGGTGCATCAGGCTTGGGGTACTTGGTGGAGAGTCTCTGCTGGTCCCACCTGCTCAGCCTTCAGATATCTTGGCTGCCACTCAGAGTTACCTGTGCATAGGAAAAAAAGACTGTCTAGGTAACCCAGCTCCTTCTCAGGATGTTCCTGAAGAGTGCTCCATGGCACACCTCCTTCTCAAGGCACTTTTATGGGGACCCCAAGACTCCTCACTAGAGCCAGGAAAGAGGCTTTGGAAGCAGGCTTGGCGAGATATCAAGGGGACCATCTCAAAGACTGATCCTTCCTCCTTCAAGCCCTCCAGTCAGATTAAGTCTTTCCCCTGGAAACTAGATGGGGGGAGGGGTGCAGTTAGGAAGAGTGGAATGAGCTGGATGGGTCTAGAGTGAGCATGGACAAGACCCATGCTATTCCAGGTCCTCTAGCACTGCCCCCTGCTTTGCTCTCACAGTCCTGTTCACCCCCTTTCCTATTAACCCTTCCTCCATCTCCTCTATCTCCCCTCCCCCTCCTTTCTTCCTCCATCCTTCCCTGAGAGCCTGGTGAGGAGCTTCCAAACCAGACTAACAGGTTCCTGAAGCCTAGCCCAGCCTTCCCCCTAGGCAAGTAGGGACCTGGGTAGGAACCGCCAGCTGCTAGCTCCCAGAAAACCAGGAATGCTCCGCAGTCAGTCGCTGGCCTGCCTAACCCAGTGGGACACCCCCCAAGAGCGGGACCACCTGCAAGACCCTGCTGTGGTCCATGTTCCTGCCAAGCCAGGATGTCCCCACTTCTGTGAGCTGACAAGCCCGAAGCCTTGTGCCAAGCCTGACACATTGACTCACCATGTGCAATTAATAACACATCACATCGATCCAATTATCTGGCTGAAGTGGGTGGAGTTTCATAAGGGGAAATGTAAAATGCAACGAAAAACATCGGCAACTTTTCTTTCCTTGACGTATTCCATTACCGAAAGCTTTGACAAGACCCAACAACGAAAACCCCTAGAAAGTTGCACCCATGGCTGCTCTTATAACCCTTAGACAGTAATAATAGGAGGTAAGAGGGGGAAGAGAAGGGAGGAAAATCCAAAGGAAGGAGGCTGGTTAGGTTAGAACTGGGTAGTGTGTGTGTTGTGTGAGTGTGCATGCGTGCACGTGCACAAAGTATCCAAAATTATAAATGTGACCCAGATAGCCTAGGTCCAATTCTAGCTCTGCTTCTTAGTTGTGAGACCCTGGGCAAGTTATCTAACCTCTCTGTGTCTCAGTTTCCTCATCTATAAAATGGGTAAATGGGATACAGGTAAAAAGGAAGCCTGACCTGCCTCCTAGCATCGTGACAGTGACTGACTGTGAAGCACTTAGCAGAATGCCCAAGGGCAGGGGTGTTGCTATCATTAGTATCAGAATTAGAAGATGAACATTATCCTTCTTCTTCCTCCTCAGGACTGTGCCTAGCCTGGTCTACTCACCCTGAGTTGAGAAGCAGCATAATTGTATGCACATGTTCATGTGTGCACAATGACCGGGGAAGGACCTGCGGGTGGTTGAATGGAGCTTCCTGGAGAAATCACAGGTCTACTTTTTTATTTCAGTCACACATGTGTGCTGAAAATCCAGGGGAATCTCTTACAGCTAATCTCAAGGTACCACCTTATACCATTCTAGGAGCTCTTTGCCTCCCAGCTTGGGAGGGGCACCTCCTTGGCTTCTCCAACCTCTTTCTACCCCCCAAAGTTAGCAGTGCTGTGCTTCCTAACAAGGTTTGTCTAACCATACCTACCCTGACCACATGCCCCACTCCAAGGCTGATGACCTCTGCAAAGTCCTTTTAGCCAAAATAAAGAAGCATTTCTATGCTTTAGGGATTATGACATGGACATCTGTCTGAGGACATTTTTTATCTCCTGGACCCTGGGAATGACAGGAAAAGGCTCTGTTGGTTTTATGTTTGGGGAAGTTGGATTGTGAAAGTGTTTGTGTAGGGGCTATGGAGGCAGTCGGGCCAACAATCTTTACAGCCCAGAGAATCTTAGTAAAGAGTTCTAGATCCCACAACTGGACATATTTAGAGAGCCACCCACAGAGATCTACAGGGGCAATGAGCACAGACTCGGCTCCTGGCTCTATCTGCATGGAAGATGCTCTTGTCTGAGCCTCAAAATTTCCTCATCTATGAAGGCCTCAGAGAGCCACAGGTACCAACATGTGAGGCTTCTGTGGTAGCACTGGACATGCTAAGGAGTGTCTCAGCCTGCCCACTCCACAACCTGGAGGTCAGGTTCACATTCAAGACAATGGGTGGGTTGTGTGGTAAAGAAGACTCTCCTGGTATTAGGGACTCTGGGGTTCTATAGTTCTGGGGTGAGTGTGTGCATGTGTGCGTGTGTGTGTGTGTGTGTGTGTACGTGTGCACACACATTAGGAGGAGTGTGCAGATATGAGCAGCAAAGGGAAAGTCAGTGTAAGAGCTCACTTCCAGGATGGAAAATGTAGCCCTGGGCTCTTTTCACAGGTCAGTCTCCTCCACCCACGTTACCCTGAAGGCCACAACCAGCTACAGACTCCACAGTTCTCAAAACCTGGATACCATGAGCTACCATAGACTTCAAAGAAACAGAACACTTCTTTGACGTCTCCTGCATGGCACATCTGCTGTTGAACTATCAGAGAAGGCCCAGAACACCTAGCAGTCATGACAAAGTGGAGGTCAGCCAAGATGTTCAAAAACCACACAGTTAAGGAGAAGCATAAAACGAATTTCATACCAGGTGTAAGTTTTACCTACCGTGTGTGTGTGTGTGTGTGTGTGTGTGTGTCCATCTGACCACAGGTCTCAAAACACAGATGCTTTCAAGGCAAAGAATAAGAAGTTTGATGGCTGTAAGACTCCAGAGTGATTTTAGGCCTTGTCAAACTACACAGTCTAAACTCCCTGCAAAAACATTCATATCCCGGGGCTCAAAGAAGGCAGTTGGCCTTTGACATCTGTTCTTCAAAAGGAAAGTGAAATAATGGGGGAGGGGAGCTGTCGGGAGACATTATTTGCTGCCTATATGTGCTGTATGATTGGGGTCACATGGTGTGTGAATTGGGGGGGCATTCATGATGGTTTTGCAGTGAAAGATGAGCTTCAAGGGTCCTGCTTTCTTTCATTTTTTTTGTTTATACTGCACAATTTCTTAATTTTATACAGCAAGCTCATAAAGACCTTAGTGCATTTTTGGTTTAAAAAGCCATTTTTTTTCTATCCTAAAAGCCAAAGACAAGGCAAATATTTGTATAAGAATAGTTCCCCAGAAAAATAGACACAGCTTGTCTCAGAGTTTCCGTGCCCTGGGTCTTTCATAGCAGCACTGGCCAGCTACAGCCTGCAGAAGTCCTGCTGGTAGGACAGAGGTTGTTCGACCTCAGAGGAAGTCAGTGGCATCTGAAGGCAGTGTGTGGGGTGTGCACTGCCATCCTGCACAAGTGTGTATACACAGAGATCTATGAGCACCCTTACGCCACAGATCTGTCATTCATTCTCAGCAGGCAGCAGAATGGCAGAGGACAGGATCCATGCCAACACTGCCCTGGCCAAGCGGCTAACCATTTTCTCTCTCCGACCCTAGCTTTGGCACTCTTGCTATAAAATGAGGGTGAAAGTGTTAAAAGACGCAGAGTTCTTAACACAGTGCTGGGTACACATTGGTACCTGATGGGGCTTAGAAAGAAGAGGCGCCACAGATTCTGCAGTCCCTGACTCTGGCCAGGAAGAGTTATATCATCAGAGGTGTTCTGGCTGCCTGCAGGGAGCAGAGTCCAGCTACCTTATCAGGCCAACCTCACTCTGCCCTATACAAATCTGGCCTCTGGCTTCTGTCCACCTGGACCGGACTGGTTCCAAGCCAAGTACCCAAGGTTTATCTAATGGCCCCAGGCTCAGAGGGTCCTCATTGCTTGCACGCCTGGGAAGCAAGGAGGGTGTTCCCACCTTGGAGATAAGAAAACTAGAACTCAGAAAAACTGTGTAACTTCTGCTGGGGTATCTACTTTCATTCATTCATTCAATACTTAAATGATATGCTAATGAGAACCAGGTCTACTGTGCCCCTGTTGCCACGCAGTGCCCAGTGGTTTAAAATACAGTGCCAGATTTAATGGTGCTGCTCTCTTGAATGTCTCAAGTAAAAACTAAAGCATTTTTTTGATAATTTAATACAACTTATTTTTTTAAAAGCAGTGTCTTACTACCTAGCTCAGTTTGGCCTCAAACTCACCATCTAGCCCAAGGTGGTCTTGAACTCTCTGTATTCCTCCTCAGCCTCCTGAGTGCTAGGATTGCATATGTGCATTGCCACACCCAGACCTCATTAATCTTGGAGTAAGAAACTATTCTGCACCGTTCTCCACAAACTAGACAGCTAGCGGCGTTTATAGCTATGAGGATCATGGAAGAAAACAAATACATCCCCATGGATGAATGTGGGGAAGAAAATCTGGGCAGACCCAAAAGAAACAGGCTAATGAAGATGGTGGGAGCCAGGGTGCCTGACCCCATCTAGAACTTTAGGTACCAACGTGCTAAGGAAGTCATTTTATGGATGAAACCTGAGGAGTGACTTAGAAAAGAGATTTTTTTAAAAAAAAGTGGAATAAAAATTACAGAAAGAGAGCCCATGAATTTGAGAGGGTGGTGTAGGGGATTACAAAAGGAGTCTGGAGCAGGAGAGAGAAGAGAAGCGGATGCAACTAGGGATCCATATATGACTGTTTTTAAAGTGAGTGTCAGGGTGGGGATGTAGGGCAGGAGGTAGAAAGCCCTGCCTAGCATGGAGGAAGCTCTGGGTTTGAGCCCAAGCATCACACAGCAGAGGCAGGGTCATGCATGCCTGTACTCCTGTGGAAGGAAATAGAAAGAGTGGAGTCAGGAGTTCAAGGTCCACGGCTACCTGGCCAGCTACCTGGCCAGCATAGACTACCAGAGACCATCCCAGAAACAACAACATAAACCTTGGCTTTCCTTAACTATAAGATGGAGATGAATTCTGACTTCACACAAGTGTGTGTGTGTGTCCTCAAGTATATACACTCATGCGTGTGGTAGCAAAGGGTAAAATCCCCTGTGTGAATATGGTGTGGGGAGGGCAGAGATTAATACTGAGATGTCCTCTTCACTTGTTCTCATATATATATGTACATATTATATACATAGATATGTATGTGTGTATGTATGTATGTGTATGTATGTATATGTTTGTGACAGGGTCTCGCACTGAACCTGGCACTGGCCACTTCAGCTAGGCTGGTTAGTCAACAAGCTCCCAGGATTCACCTGCCTCCATTCTCCAGCACTTGGGTTACAGGCACCTACTGCCAGTCCTGGCTTTTTACATAGACACTTGAGATCAGAACTCGGGTCCCTCAGGCTTACACAGAAAGCCCTTTACCCACCGAACCCTCACCCCAGCCCCAGACAAACCTTAATTCATTTATTCATCCCATTCGCTCATTGGTCCTGGTACACTTGGACCTCTAGACAATACCACAGGGACGGGCACAGCACTCTGTGCCCTTGACACAAGTCCCAGCCAGGAGATGGAGGTTAAAACAATGGATTACATGGACAATTACTTATCTATTCCTGGGATTTGAGGGTTGGAAGGCACATGGAGTACTAAGGGAGCACATGCTGAAGCAGACCAGACTGAAGCAGAAAACAGAGTTCTCAGCCACTCTAGGACTAGGAGCAGAGAAGGCCATGGCCTAAGTGAGAGCTGTCAGAGACTCTGGGGCAGAGCAGGTCAACCTGCAGACACAGCCACAGCAGGGAGCCCTAATCCCAAGTGAGTTCCCCAGGCATCCCGCCAGCTGCCCAGCTATGCCCTGGTCTCAGGGGCAGAGGGAGAAGCTGGCCCAAGGCAGGAAAGGGCCAATGAGAAATAAAAATAATAATTTTTTATTATTATTAAAGGCATGTAGCTTTCAGAGGACAAGAGGGAAGCAAGCAAGCTCGGCTTCCTGATCAGCTGTGTGTGCCCAGTCCTTCCATGGCTCTGTCGGGTCATCATCAGGGCCCTCAAAAGCAAGTGCACCCTCCTTATAGTAGACTGAACTAAAACTCAGACAAGTTAAACAACCTCCCAAGGTCACATGTGAGGTCGAACTCAGGCTCCTAACTCCCAGGATAAACTCTACTCCCGCCCTTCAATCCATCTGACTTAAAATTGACCCAAAATATTACCAACCAAAAAAATAAATAAATAGAAATTAAAAAAAATAGATGTGTGTGTATACACACACACACACACACACACACACACACACACACATATCCTGTCTCCTACCAGAAACCTTAAGTCTCTCCTGATCACAGTAGGGTTGCCTTTCTGAACTTAAAAGTTGATCTTTTTGTCCTCTTCCCATTGGCTGTTAAGGGGCTCATAGTTAATTCCTGGCCCACCTCAATATAGACTTCATGTCAGCATGGTACTTTCAGGTCAGCCTTACTTATAAACCTTTGTTTTTTGCTTTTATTTCCTTTTTTGTCAGAGGTTTCTTTTGTGTTTTTTTTTCTTGTTTCTTAATCATTTATGGGATGATCTGACTCAGCCTATCCATATCTGTCTTCATCCAGTCTTCTGAAATCTCTGCAGCATCCTCCACATACCTACTCCATCCTTTCTCTGGCTCCTCACTCGCAAAGTCGAAGCGAAGTTTCCCTGGTTCTTCATCCCACTACAATCTTGCCTTCTCTGTAGAATCCAAACCTAAATCTCTCAGAAAACCCATGACTGATCCCCTTCGTCTAAGCAGCCCTGTGATGTGCTGGGTCATCACATAACAGAGATGTGACAGCACATTGCACCAGGACAGGGTACTGCCAAACCCTGACGGAATTCAAGGCCCCTGAGAACCATACAGGGCCTCCCCTTTCTAGTCCTAAACCTGCTTTCTTATAGAACCCAGGACCACCTGCCAATGGGTGGCCCCACCCACATTGGGCTAGGTTTCTCCACATCAATCACTAATTAAGAAAACACCCTACAGGCTTGCCTACCAGCCTGCTCTTAGGGAGGCATTTTCTCTGCTGAGGCTTCCTCCTCTCCAGTCAAGTTGATAAAACTACTAGCTAGTACAACTGACCGCTTATCAGCTTGGCACACAAACACATCACGATTAATCCACAACCTTCCCTTTTTATTCATCCCCAAGATCTCACATTAAAAACATAACTTTAAAAGTCCCACAGCCTTTACAAATTCAAACACATTAAAAATTCGATCTCTTGAAAATATCCCGTCTCTTTAAAGACCCAAAATATCTTTCAGAAGTTCAAAATCTCTTGACTGTGAGCTCCTGTTTAAAAAAAAAATCAAGTTAAATACTTTCTACTTCAAGAGGAAAGAACACAGGTGCCGTCACAATCATTAAAAAAGCAAAACCAAACTCTAGTATCTGGAGTCCAATATCTGGGACTCCCTCATGATCTCCTGGGATCCTCCAAAGTTCTTGGGCCATTTATCTGGCTCTGTCCTCTGCAGCACACATAGCTTGTGTCCTGGGCCCAGACCAGCTCCATTCCACATCTGCCATTGTCCTTGGTTGTCATTCCCAAAATTCTGGGGTCTCTTGCTGCAATTGGGCTGCCCTTTTACCAATAGCCTCTCCTAGGCTCTCTTCAGGGACTCCAACCCTGCCACACAGTGCTAAGCCTTACCTGCCCTCTATGCCTTCAAAGCCAGCACCACCTAGGTGACTCTTCACCAAGCTCCACAGCCAGCATGAGGTGCAATCCTGGCGGCCTCTGGAACATAGCTTGCCTATGGTGGGCCTGAGGAAACACTTCCCAGAAGATTTCTCCTCAGTGATGCTGGGCTCCTCTTAATCACCACTAACATTTCAGTTCCAGCTGACCAGCATCCATTGGTCCAGGAAAACGAAGGTTTCATGTTAGTGGGTCTTATATCTTGTTAATCATAGCCGATTCTTCAGGCCCAGTTAACCAGAACCACACAGATTCTTAACTCAAAATACCAAATGGCCCTGATTCAGGGACTGTCAAACTTTCCTCTGAAACTTTACAAGCCAGGCCTCCATCGACTGACCTGTTCTCAACATTTTTATCTTCCAAGCTCCCACGGACCAACTCACCAAGCTTTGAACACTCAATGGCTTTTCTCACACAAAGTTTTCAAAGTCCTTCTACAGTCCTCCCCAAAACACATGATTAGGTCTATCACAACAATACCCTACTACCCTGGAATCAGTTTCTGTTCTACTTAGGGTTTCTATTGCTGTGATGAAACAACACAACCCAGAGCAACATGAGGAGGAAAGACTTTATTTGGCTTATATATCCAGAGTCACAATCCACTGAAGGAAGCCAAGGCAGGGACTCAAACAGGGCAGGAACCTGGAGGTGGGAACTGATGCCAAGGCCATGAAAGAGTCCTTGGTTCCCATGACTTGCTGAACCTACTTTCTTATAGAACCCAGGAACACCTATTCACAGGTGGCCCCACCCACAATGAGCTGGGTCCTCTCACATCAATCACTAATTAAGAAAATGTGCTACAGGCGTGCCTACAGCCCAATCTCATGGAGGCATTTTCTCAGTTTAGGCTTTCTCCTCTCCAGTGACTCTAGCTTGTGTTAAGTTGTCATAAAACTAGGCAGCAGACACCTGCCCACTTCCCTCTTGGTTTTCGAGGACAGAGAAGAAGGTTACCATGAATCGTAATTCCACACAACCCACCTCCCAGCCGACCACCGTCATCACTAAAGTATACTTTTTTCTGTGGGCTCTGCACAAATCTGCACAGTCTCCATAAGCTGGTGCGCATGTGCACACACAGGTACACAGTCTCCATGAGTAGATACACATGCACACATGTGCATCCACACAGCAACTCACAGAAACACAAACACCCAAAACAAGCTACGTTGTCATCAAGTTAGGGACCCTAGCCCGAGATCGAAGAACTCGGATGTTCTCTCTAAAATGTGATTCCCAAGGTGGAAGGCCAAGCGGGTGTCCCTCCTTGAGAAAATGCCAGCAAAGCCTCAGTCTAGGTTCCTGGTTTGAGCATCTGAACAAAGTCCCTGTGGGTGAGCACATTCACTCTCAGGGCTGGACCGCCTGGCTCTTTCTGTGCTCTAGGTCTGTAATCACTCCTCCAGCACTCCTGCTGGGGTATGCACATTGCCTTCCAGGCTTCCCTTCACAATCCAATTCAGAGCTATTGGAACCCAAGATCTCAGCCAGAGGAAAACCAGTTAGACCTGCTGGACGGTCTCTGCAGCTGCCTCAAGCAGCATTTCCCTACACTTGCTCCTCCAGCAGGGCTGGCTCTGGACAGTGTAAGAGAGCAGAGATGGCTTGGATGATGCAAGAATTTCCATGGCTGTGCCAGCCATCACCACAGCAGCTACCAGACGACTGCATCAGCTGTCTCATCCCTACACTCACACCAGGTATTTCTAAAAAGCTGTGGCTCCAAAGATCCTTCCCGAAACCAGATGTGGGCAAGATGTTCCCCATTTGCCTCAGAGGCAATTGAACTTCAAAGAGGAGCATGACCTGCCCAGGTTCCTACAGCCAGCAAGCAGAGGGTCTAGAATAAAGCTGGCCTGCCTTACCTGTTTCCACCAGAAGAGTTCCTCCAAGGTCCTGTTATGGCCCAGGACAAGAAAGAAGGAAAGATGTCCTCCTCCTCCTCCTCCTCCTAGACTGCTTGCTTGGGACAGTGACTTCAAAAGTCAAGAAATGTAAATGTTAGGGAACTTTGTAGATTTAAAAAAAAATGCTTAGGATAAAGTATGGAAGTCAGAGTCACTCAAACAGAGTCCGGAGTCAGTCTGCCCAGAGCATCAGATGAGGACTTGAAGAATGGAGACCCAGGACTGCAGAGGCTTGAAGGCTAGCATACACAAAGCTCTAAAAGTAATGGGAGCCATGGACTGTTTCAGAGCACAACTAGCTGCTAATATGTCAATAAATATTTTTAAAACAGCGCCCCCTAAGTACATGCATTTTAAGAAGAGTATGCACAGTGGCCTGGAGGGGGCGCTCTTCTCAAAGTCTGGCCTCATTGATGATAACCTCTAAACATTTTCCAGCTGGCTACAAAGTCACCCATCATTCAACCCTTGGCCTTAAAAGGAATTAGAGTTGAAGATACAGACCCCAGACTCAGTCTGTCAAGGTTTGAACACTGTCACTGCTAACTAGCTGTCCGTCTTTGGGAAAATTGCTTAACCTCTCTGTGATTCTATTTCCTCATCCAGAACATGGGGATAGCATCTTCCCAGCCCTTAGAGTTATTGGGAGGGTTGTGTGAGTGGTTGGAAAGTCACAAACCACTTTACCAGGCACGTGGAAGGGGTTTGTTAGACCCAGACCTTTGCGTTCACAGGCCCTCATCTTCCAAAGACTAAAATAGGATAAGTCTTATACAGTGGGTTCCTCATGTCCTTTTCTAGGTTCCATTAATAGTTAATAATGTTGCCAGGTGGTGGTGGCACATGCCTTTAATCCCAGCACTTGGAAAGCAGAGGAAGGTGGGGTCTCTAAGTTGGAGGCCAGCCTGGTCTAAAGAGCGAGTTCCAGGAGAGTTAGGGCTACAAAGAGAACCCCTGCCTCTCCACCTAGCCTCTCTGTCCCTTGACATCTCCAAATGTCATTAGAATCTGTGCTTAGCATCTGAGAGTAAAATTTGGGGCATAGCTCTCCTCTAGAGTAAGGTCAGACCAATCACTTGTTGAGTTTGTAAGCGAGCAAGTAGTGGGCTCCGAAATAAGTTTTTGAAAGACGCCACAACAGTCTCAGAGGGATGGGTTGAGCCCACTAGATGAGTTATAAAACGCTTGTGAACTGACCAACAGAACAAGGACCTTCCGGGATGGTGTACCTGAGAGATTTGTCCCAAAGAAATCACCCTGTCCTAGAGACCTGGGGTGATAACGACCTGCAGACATTCACAGGGCCCTGTTCTCTCCAGCTCTGCTGGCAGACGAGAGTCCCCCGACTATTCATCCAGCTGTGAAGTAGACATAGCAAACTTACATCTGATTCCTTACCATGAATGAGAAAAAACAAATACTTACAGAAACGCGAGGGCTGAAAAGCTGCAGTGCTTGAACTCCCATAGACATCCACGGCCACCTGGCCTCACTGATTTCCAGTCCTATTGGATAGCGGAAATGTCCTTCTTCAAGTATGCCCCGCCCCTTCACCGAGGTTCTGCTTTCTGAGAACATCCTCCTTGACTGTGGAGACAGAAGGCGAGGCTGTGAAAGGCTCCTTCCCTTCTCCCCCCCTCCTCCCTTCCCGCCCTTCGGAGGACACTGAAGACTCTTTTCTGGGGTTTACAGAGTGTGTGGAACACAGAACTGCTCCCCCAAACCAGCAACTGCGTAAAACAGGAGGGTTGCTGCCTTTGGCTTATGTCCCCCTTTTTAGGAGAAATACAATCGCGAGTCATAAATTCAGACATATTTTTTTTCCTTTTGAAGAGAATTAGTCTCCGACGCTTTCTTCTCAGCTCAGAAAGAAATGGGGAACAGTTTATTTGGGAAGTTTTTTTTTTCATGAGACTAGAGCTGGGAAAATGATAAGTTGAAGGAGGGAAAAAGACAGAAGACCCCCAAGATGCAGCTCAAAACCCCTTCTGTGGTCACCCTGTGCCCTCAAATATCAGATGCCCCTTCCTTTCTCCGCACAGAAACTAGAATGTATCCCAAAGTACAACCTCTGATGGTGAACAAGATTTTGGAGAATGATACACAGACACATTATTTAAGAAATTTTAGTGCCATATATTCTTTTAGAATTCTAGAAAACACAGAAAAAGAACATTGATAATTAACTGACAACTGATGATAATGAAGATAGATGATAGACAGAAAGACAGACAGACTGGAGGGTTGGGAGAAGACTCATGATAAAATGCTTGTTACAAAAGTTTCAGGACCTGAGTTGGATCCCCAGTGGCCACACAGAAGCTGAACACAGACCTGTGCCTCCTTGATCCCAGGGCTGGGAAGACTGAAACATACAGACATGGTCCCCGGGCTTGCTGGCCAGCCTGTCTAGCATAACTAATGAGCTCCATGTTCAGGGAGCTACTCTGCATTAAACAATAGGATGGGCAGCAATCTGGAGAGACAGTTGCTGTTGACCTCTAGGCCACCACACACACACGCACCACACACACACACACACAGGGGGGCACAAATGTGCTCCCACATATGCACATTCACACACATGCATAGCACTCGTGAACACATACATACACATACACTACACTCAGAAAAACTCAGATTCTCAGTTGCCTGAGTCATATTCAAAGTCTCAACCACCACCTGTAGCTTATTAGATGGCAGAAATATAGAAAAAAACTTTCTGTTTCCATGGAAACATTCATGGGGTGGCGCTAGCCCAGAGTGTTCTTCTACCCATTTGACTTGAATAACTTCTATTCGGACCTCAGGTCTCTAGTCATGCACCAACTCCAGGAAGCCCTCCTTGACTGCTCTTTCTCTGCCTTTTCTCTGCTGTGTGGATGCCTTCAAGGGTCAGGCTCAGGCTGCTCTGTTGCATGTGGGCATTCATGTGCTGCCAGAAGGGCACCTCTGCTCTCCTATCAGACCGGAAACAGAGAGGCAGGGATGCCTGATGCTTTCGCTCATTGCTTTATCTAATCCTAGTGTCCAGCATGCAGATGATCAGCTTCGGGTGACAAAACCGAGCATAGAATTTGCACTGAACACAGTCGCAGCAGCTTGGGATCCTGAGATCCAGTAGACCTTTAGGACTCAAAACTGGTGAATGAGAGCCGCTCTTGAATCTGGAACACACACACACACCACACACACACCAACAACAACACACACACACACACCAACAACAACAACAGCACACACACACCAACACACACACCACACACCACTACCACACACACACCACCACACACACACATACACCACCACCACCACACACACACACACACCACCACCACCACCACCACCACCACACATACACGCACACACACACGCACTGTATCAAATCTGGCTTCTACCTGGACCATACCTCCTCAATCAGCTCGAGATGCTGTCCCTCCACTGAGCAGCAAAGTCTCACATAGTCACAAAATGCCTCTCCACTCAGCAGCCCTGCACGCAGCAGGCAGCAGCAGCAGCAGCAGAACTAAGCTGCCTCACTTGAGTCTTGAAACAGTGTGCCTAAAAGTGGGGTGACCCCTACATGTTTGACCTGGTGAGGCACTGGGATGACCACCCTGTGCAAAGAGACTTAGGGAGAAAACCGATCCTCGAAGATGGCTCTTTCTGTCCCCCTCACTTACACTGAATTGAATGTTGTTGATGAGGAATTTATAGAAAGATTATAAGGCTTGGTAACAAAAATTAAATTTCATCACTCGGCAGGTATGGATTTCCGTTCTAGACCCTTTCTTTCCTGGGGACTCTTATCAAGAGATGACCACAGGGCCTTGTCCCTGCCACCTCTGACCCTTGGCTACAGCAGCTCCAGCATGTATGTGTCGCCTTTGCAGAAAACAGCCTGGATCTGACAGGTAGCACACAGCAGCCCATGTGATTTACAGGGGCTCAAGAAGAGAGGTTTCGTCTCCCACTTTGAGAGCTTGAGTGCTTCCTATAAATATTTATGGGAGTCTGGGGCCTCCATTAACCCCATTGGTCCCGCATTTCCCTTGTTACATGATGCCCGTGTGTGAATGAGCATAAAGGCTACTGTTCACTTACACACACACACACACATGGGTGTGAGTATGTGTGAGTCTCTGAGGGTATACAGAAGCACTATACATTCTACAAGAGCCTGTGTGCATGTGTAATCAATAATGCTTTGATATGAGTATAGAGGCAGACATCTGTGTGCATAATTGTATACACCGTGCACACTATTACTGCATGAACATGAACATTTAGACATGTATGCATCTAACATGGATACATGCATTTGGGTACATGTGTAATGAGTTATACACACAAGTGAATATGACAGCATATATATATATATCAGATAAATGCATGCAAATTCTGCCTCTGCATATGTAATTTTGAGTGTGTGTGTGTGTGTGTATGTGTGTACATTCATTAGGGGACCAGCCCTAAGAGCAGAAACATATCTATGTTAGATCCAAAGCTTCACTATTGAACACAAAACAACCTTTCCCAATTGCCTCACCTACAGGCTGCTTCTGCTAGGAACACTTGCTCCGTCATTAGGATCCGTTTATTGAAAAGTTCAGTCAGGAGCAAATGAAGGGTGAGAGAACTGTTTGCTAATTTTACACAGCTCCGGTGGTCCAGGACAAGGTTGCCACTTCTATACTCACAGCCTCTGCACCATCATTCACTGCCAGAGAGCAGAATGAGTGACAGCGGCAGTTCCCACTGACACCCTTGTCTTCAAGGTGCTGTCCTGTGTCAGCGGTCCACATCTTCACCTGGGCGGGAAACCTTGTGATTGGAAAACATGAAGTACCCAGCTAGAAAACCAAGAACCACCCTGTACAGAGGCTTAGGGGGGAACCAACCCCCAAAGGGGGCTCTTTCTGACCTCACCTACAGAGGGTTGAATGTCTTTGATGAGAAATTTATGTAAAGATTTCTAAGGTTTATGACAAAACAATAAATTTCATCACTAGGTAGGTATGGATTTCTGTTCTAGACTCTTCCCCTCGTGACTACAGGACCTTGTGCCCTCCTTCGCCCCTGGACCTTGGATAACACCAGCTTATACTACCAAGTTAAGTGAAATGTCCTGAGACAAACAAATGGTTGGACCACATCTCTGTGACCTACCTGTCACACATCCATTGAAAGAATCCCAAGTACCAGATTCTCCAGGAAACTAAGGATGTTGGGGGGGGGGCAGGCCCCACCCCATGTTAGGAAATACAGCCCTGCTCCACTCACTCTGAGCAGACAAAGCTGACTCCAGGGCAGCATGCTCCTACGTCCCTTCTGGGTAGAACTCAATGGCAGAATTGTAACTGGCAGAGTCAGGGAAGTGAGGGCAACAGACCAGAAGAAACAAGGGAACCCGAGTGAGAGCCAAACACAGCCTGGGCTGCAGGATCTGGTAGAACCATAAAGCCAAGAACGATGCCCACTTCTCAAGAAGACTATTCAAACAGGGCCCCTCAAGCACCCATCCCTATTCATTCACACGAGGAAGTCTCCGTCCAGATAAAATGCACAGCTCTCCAAAATGAAAGTGCCACAGTACAGATGTATGGACTTTATCTGCTTTCCCGTGTCAAAAATAGTTTGCTTCTCACAGAGAGTTCCAGACAGGCCTTCCCCCACCACCTCTGCAGCTGCCCTCTCCAACCCGAAGACAGCATCCATTTTTTAAAAAATAAATCATAAAATAAAACAGAATATATAATGAATAGCTACTGTTTTACTTAAAAGTTGCTTCACTCGCAAAGAACGCCAAGAGGCTGCTGCAACCAAATTCTGCTTCAGAACAAATCCTTATTATTAATTTAGGTGGTTTTTCGTGTTGGAGCTGCAACTTTTCTCACATATTTAATTTCTTCCAAGTGAAAACAGCCAGCTCTGATATTATCTAAATGTACCAGTTAAGATAACGTGCTTAGGACAATGGAAAAAGGAATTTAAAACTGAGAGGCGTGGAAATGTGTACAGGACAAATGAAGGTGTGCAGATGGACAGGAGGAGCTACATAGGAGGCTGAGGAACTGATGGGGGGGGCTTGGTGAATGAATGCACAGCCCTCCCCACTGAAAGAATGCTTCCTGCCCAGGAACTAAGGGGAAAAGGAGATTCCACCAGGAGCCTTCTCACAAAAGAAAGACCCTGTCTTCTGAGCCAGAAAAGCCCCAACCTTCAAAGGCAAGCCCAGAGGTGCCTGCTCTTGATGTTCAGATGACACCGGAGCCACAGGACCAGCCCTGCACTCTATCAGAATTGTTCTCCCAGGACGCAGTGTTGGGCACCAGCCCAGTTCAGCTATTCCCATTCCCGTGGAACTGACTCTCCGAGGGGCTGGAGAAATGCTGCCTCCAAGGATATGCGATGGAAGAATTTTATTTTGGTCAGAGGGGGAAGAGTTCTTTCATTATAAAGCTAAACACCAGAGCCTTCTGACTGCAGATGGTGAAAAGGACCATGTTACTCAGGGTCCAGAGTATTCCTTTGGGGAAATCAAAGGGCCCAGAAGACAATGGAGCTTTGCATCTGAAAGCACACGAGAGAAACTTCCACTCTTCTCCAGAGTTCCCTGGCTCCTTCCAGACCAGGGATAAACTGAAGATT
>LOEQ01003310.1:127397-140427 GCA_001685075.1 Bramus lutescens
AGAGAGAGAGAGAGAGAGAGAGAGAGAGAGAGAGAGAGAGAGAGAGAACATAGGTCACATAAGAGTTCTGTGGATATTTTCAAAGCTGTAAACTGAACATAGGGGTTAGTTTCATCCAGATAAGTCCAAAGACTCAGACTACGTACTTAATCACAGCATTGGGTTGCCCCTGAGGATGTTTGCCTGCTGTCTATTTGTCAGTCTGAGAGGCTTCCAGCAAGAAAAACCTCAGGGCAGCCAGGCAAATTCCAAGTGAGAAAGGCCCACACCTGCCCCCATTACTCAAGGCAAAGGAAAACTCATACCCGCACCCAGGTACAAGCCCACGCCGACACCACCACCCCCAGTCTCCGGGTCTCCTCTAGCTGGCCTTGGCCACTCCTGGCTTGATACCTGATCTCCGTGGAAACTGACACCTCAGCATGAGAAGGATCAGGGCAGACATTGCAGCCGCCACTGGAACCTCAGCCTAACTTCAGGGAGAGACTCTGAGGTCACTGTCCTGAGTGCTGGCTCCCAGCTTCCTCCTCTGACACCTCATCCAGGGAGATATGTGTATAGATTCTCACAGATAACAATCAAAGCAAGAAAAGAAAAAGTCTCAAGATAAGGGACTGGCTGAGTTGACATAGCTGGGAAATGGGCTCAAGATCCCCTGCCACGTGTCTTTGGAGGTTATGCAGTTAACCCCTTCAGTAAACCACCCTTCACTGTGTAATCGGAGTATATGAGCATCCAGTGCCTGGGACAGCATTTTGTTTCCATAAAAATTTCAGCCAGATGGTGGTAGCACATGCCTTTAATCCCAGCACACAGGAGGAGGATTTCCATGAGTTATGGGCCAGCCTGGTCTATAAGAGCTAGTTCCAGGATAGGCTCCAAAACTACAGAGAAACCCTGTCTCAAAAAATAACTAAATAAATAAATAAAATAAATCACCAAATGCAAATATGTGTATATCTGTTCCTGTGTGTGACAGTGTTTTTCATGTATGTGAGTGACATGGGAGGCTGGTGTCACACGTCAGTAAGGTCAAGAATGTCTGTATCCCTGCTTGCCGTCTGGGGTCAGAGGAGGATATAAGCACTGTTCCATTCAGCTCCAAGCATAATGCTTTGAGGAAACTGAACTATCATGGACTTTGGAGGCCGACAGACCTGCTTCATTTCCTAGCCCCTCCCCCGCCACATACATAGGTTACAGTGATGCCCGGGCAGTTCCTTTGCTCCTCTGCCTGGTTGATTCCTAACCTAGAAATGGAAATGCTAAGAGTTCTCGATGTGCCACGTCCTCCTCTCTCCTGACAGACAACATCACAGTGGTTGTCTAAGCCTGTGCCACTGTTAAAAAAAATACCTGAGACCCAATAATTTATAGAAACATACTTATTTTCACACAGTCCCGAAGACGAGAAAAGCAAAGCTCATGGCTCCAGTGAGTTCAACTGTCTGCTGATGGCAGCTCTCCACTTCCAAGATGACACCTACCTTGCTGTTGCTCAATGATAGCTATCAGATAGCTATCAGAGTAATGCAAGTTAAAACAGTAAGGAGTCCAGAGGGTAAAGGCACTTGCCACCAAGCTTGATGCCCTGAGTTCAATCTCCAGAACCCATACAGTGGATGTAGATAACAGGCTCCTGCATGTTCTCTGACTTACATGCACTTACCATAGCATGCACATACATGCATGATAGATGGTAGATAGATGACTCCACCTTACAGTAATCTACAATCTTTCTTAAAACAAATAACAGCAAATACTGATGCAGATAAAAGGGAGCTCTCACAGGCTGCTGGTGGAAATGTAAATAAGTTTAGCTACTATGCAAGTCAGTAGGGAGATTTCAAAGAAAGAAAGAAATAGATAAATATTGAAAGTAGATCTACTATGTGACCAGATACAGCACTCCTGGGTATTTACCTGAAGGACCGAGTCAACAGTGTCAGAGGGACACTTGCACATCAGTGCTTCTATTGGCAGATACTGTCCACCACAGCTAGGTTATAGAGTCAACCTAGGTGTCTATCAACTGAGGATGGCAACAGAAATGCGATATATAGACACAATGGAATTTTATTTTATTATGATTTTTTGCTACCTTTTTGAGGCAGAGTCTCAGTATTTAGCCCTGGCTCGCTTAGAGCTTGCCATGTAGACCAGGCTAGTCTTGAACTCACAGAGATCTGTCTGCCAAGTGCTGGAATTAAGGACATATGCCACCATGCCCAGCCATAAGAGAATTTTATTCAGCTGTAAACACTAATAAAGTCACAACACTTACAGGAAATGGATGCAATGGTTTGAACCAAATTAAGTCCGTTTTAGGCAAATATCTCATGTTTTCTCTCACTTGCAGTTCTTAGACAGAGATGTAAAATTATGTATATGTGCTATGATAGTAGAACTGGGCTGTCCAGAAGAACAAAGGAGACTAACTGGAGGGAGGAAGGAGATAGATAGACACAGGGCAGGCAGGCATAGGGTGGGAGAGATACTTCAAAGTACATTATATGCTTGTATGAAATTGCCCTATGCGCTGGTGTGCTGGGTGTGGTGGCACACACCTTTAATCCCAGCACTCTTGAGGTAGAGGCAGGCAGATCTCTATGAGTTTGAGTCTTGGTCTACACAGTGAATTCCAGGACAGCCAGAGCTACACAGAGAGACCCTGTTCCAAAAAAAAAAAACCAAACAGAAAAGAAAATGTCATTCCTTCACCCCCACTCCATGGCCTTATGCAGTCTGGTAGCATACCCAGTAGAACATTCGATGGATACACACCAAGGGAAACCATCTGAAGCTGCAAAGAATGGGAGAAAGTCTGCTATACGATATACATTGTCCCTATCAATTAACAGCACTCGGTAATTTGTTTAAAAGATGGGTCCCAGGCTGTGTTCTTATCACAAGAGAGGGAAAGATTAACCTTCAAGACTCTTTGGGTAACTTTTTAGAAATGTTTTATCAGTGTACAAGGTGTTGCATGTAGTCAAATGGCTTTGCTAAAAATAAATACCCCCAGACAAACTAATGTCCACTACCCACTATGTGCCAGACGCATTCACTGAGTCCTTCTCAGCTGTCTTCCTTACAACATCCTAAGCGGGCTAGGATGTCTAACCCCGTAGTGATGGAGAATGAGGGATAATGCCCACCTCAGACTTAAATTCCTAGTCTCTCATACCTCTGCCTTTTCACAGATTTCTGAGATGTTTTGGAATTTGCATGTGAAATAAAAGCTTCCTACATAATTGAAATTATGGCCAATTGACCGTGAAATAGAACTGTCCGTGACCAATGAGGTGTTAGTAGGGGGAGGCTGCTGTGCTCAGAAATGGGGCCTCCAGAGCCCCAGGGCTAGTTTTCTGGCTTTGAGAGGGAAACCTGCCTAGTATCCTTCTTGCTGGCCCCAGTCAGTCTGCGAGCTTTCTGTCTGGTGCTTCTCCCTAGCAAGACACACTTGCTGTACAGGTGGAGGAATGTATCCTGCTGTGATCTTTCTCTTAGCTGGGAATCCTTGCAGGGAAGAGCCGCTGAACATCAAGGGGAAACATTCTTTCTCCGGCCAAGGCTTTACAAACCAAGGTGTTGCTGAGGCAGACTGGGAATGGCAGGTGCAGCACCGGGGATGGAGGGGGGCGCGAAGATGAGAGCACAAAAGAGGTGTGCTGCAACTGCAGAAAGTTTAAATCGGGGGACACGGTGGGAAGTCATAAAGGTATTGAAAGTGGAGCTATTCATAAAAGTGTTAAGAAAACAGAGGGAGCAGAGAATCCGACCAATAAGCTTTGGCGGTAGTCTAGACAATGCACTACGTTGGCACAGACAATGCTGAGTAAAAGCAGAAAAAAAAGACGGTAGGCATCTCCATCTGTGATTGACTGGGACACAGGAAGGGAAAGAATAGAGGCTATTTAGTAGCTAACGACACCTCCCTATGAAGGGAAAACTGAGGCTCAAAGAAATTTTCTTTTTCATAATAATAAATGGGACAGGCTGTTGTCACTTGGCATGGTCTGGCTTGCTTTGCTTTCTTACTTCTTAAATATCTTTTGGCTTGCTAAAATGAACCTTTATTACTTGCTCACATCTAATAATTAAAATAAAAGTCTGCTTGTTTTTCTATGTTAAAAAAAGATAAATAAAATAGCAAGGGAAGGGAGACAACACCTTTCCTGCCATCAGAGCTCACGCAGGGCATCACACTCAATTCTGTGCCCATTAACGAGAGAGCCTAATGAAATGTGAGTAGAGGAGAGTTACATTGTAGGAATCATGCTGAAACTACACTATGTAAGACGAGCACTCTGGGGACTGTACAACAGACTGAAATGGCATGGGGTAGCATATTCAAGAATCCCAGGTTCTGACGGAAGCCAGGAAGTGGGCAAGATACAAACGAAAAACAATGTGTGTGGGTCAACACAAGCCAAAGACAGAAAGTTATACATTTACCTGAAGGCAACAGGAAATAATTAGGATACCTGTCCACTTTTTAGAAAGGTTACCCTGGATTTGGGTCTAAGCACATCACCTTCTACTAGTTGTGGGTTTTCTTCCCATGTATTTCAGTCCATATTTTGGTAATTTTAGTACTTTAGTACTCAAGATTTTCTGTTCTATTGCTATTGCAATAAAATGTCCTTTCTGTTATATTTTGTAACTAGCCATTGAAATTTTACATAGGTTTGGTGGGGTTTTTTGTACATCTATTCCAAAGTCAGGCACTTAAATGAACCCTTACTCCAATTCTCAATAAACCCATCAATTCTCTTAAGTTTTCTAGAATGATAAACACATCTCCTGCAAATAATAGCCACTTTTTTGTTTGTTTGTTTTTGTTTTTTGAGACAGGGTTTCTCTGTGTAGGTTTGATGCCTGTCCTGGAACTCTCTCTGTAGACCAGGCTGGTCTTGAACTCACAGAAATCTGCCTGCCTCTACCTCCTGAGTGCTGGGATTAAAGGCGTGCATCACCACTGCCCAGCTCACTTTCTTTTTGATAGCCAACACTTAGTAATTTTTTTATTGCATTTACTAGACCTTCTAGAATGGTGGTTCTCAGCCAGGGCTAACTTTACACCAAAAAGTACATCCATCAATGTCTGGAGACATTTCTAATTACACAACAGGAGGAATGTTACTGACATCATCTAGTACAGCGGCTCTCAACCAGTGGGTCCTGCCCATCTGGGGTCAAATGACCTTTTCAAGAGGTTATATATCAGATATCCTGGATATCAGATATTTACATTATGATTTATAACAGTAGGAAATTACAGTTATGAAGTAGCAATGAAAATAATTTTATGGTTGGAGGTCATCACAACATGAGGAACTAAATTAGAGTTTTAGCATTAGCAAGATCGAGAATCATTGGTCTAATAGGTGGAGGAGTGCTCTTATCTCACTATTGATTGCTATGAAAATGCCTTTTGAGGGTCACCGTTGTGTATGAGTTGGCTATTAGTTTACAGGAGAATTTTTGAAGAATAGAGAATATTGAATTCCGTATTAACTAAGACTTCTTAAGAATTAGAAATAGACACAGAATCTTGTGAAATTCTTCCAGAGCCTTCATCCTAAGACAGTGTTGCTGTTTTCATTTTCCCTCCTTGCCTTATCCTTTACATCGTAACAGTTGGGTTTGCCCTGTTCTTACATCATGGCAATTGACTTCTTGATTCCACTGACTTTACTGCAGAAAGCTATTGACCACTGTTAAGTAAGCATATCCCTGCTGTTTCCTCTGCTGTAGCTCACTATAAGGAACTGCCCATGTGAGAAGCATCTTGATTACAAATCAATGCCAGCAATTTGGAGAGGTCTGCCCTTGTGACTTCCAACAGGGACTCATCCACGAAGCCACCATTTGCTTCCTCTGAGTGTTCCAGGCTCGCCATGGAGAGCACACACTCCCACAGCCCCCCACCGCTCTGGAGAATGGCTGCTAACCTCCTGGAAACCATGCAGGATCATAAGGGTACAAAACCAAATTTCTCACATGACACAGAGAGATGGACAATATTGGTGCCTATAGTCTCAAATACACATAAAGCCACTTGGGCATGGTTCCCAACTTACCACCCTTAAATGCTGACACCCTTTTCCACATCTAACGATTGAAGTCACATTTTGGCCATCTTATTAGTTATACAAAAAAATATTTTTTTCAAGACAGGGTTTCTCTTTGTAGCTTTTTGGAGTCTGTCCTAAAACTCACTCTGTAGACCAAGCTGGCCTCAAACTCAGAGATCGCTTGCCTGAGTGCTGGAGTTAAAGGCGTGGGCCATCACCGCCAGGCTATGAAAAGGCCTTTATTGACATGTCTGCAAGTTCTCTTGGGTTAAGTTGTCAACTTTACTGTTTACCTAACAGTGATTCCTTACAGCTTCTGTCCTTAAATAGCACTTATTTATTATCAATTTTTTAAAACAAGTATTTGCCCTTCATTTCAACAATGAGATACAGATACTTCATTCATTTTCTTTTCTCTTTTTCCTTTTTGGTTTTTTTTTGTGTGTGTGTGCTGTTGTTTTAACAATTGATTTACTTAAGGAAATGTGTTTGCCTTTGATTACTGTTCTGGCCATGTTCCATAAGTTGATAAATGTTCTCATTCTGTTCTACCTAACTATCTTGATTGCTAATTTAGGTTCTCCTTAACCCAAAATATTGGTTTTCTTTCTCCTAATTATTTTCCCTTCAGTTTTTCTTACAGTTGCTTACTTTCATTCTTTACTGTATTCATAGAATTTGACGTAAAACTTTAATTTAGGTTTCTTTATGGCTAATATAAAAATAACTTCTTTTTGAGAACAAGTCTTACTATGTGGTACAGGCTGACCTGGCACTCGCTATGTAGACCAGGCTGGACTTGAACTCACACAGACCTGCTTGCCTCTGCCTCCTGAGTGCTGGGATTAAAGATGTGTGCCGTTTACTCCCAACAATATAAGAATAATTTATACAGTATTTTCTTATTAGTACAGGAAAAAATAGAATCTATGTTTAAAATTTAGTTTCAATCTTTTCTAACATCTATTTTAAACTTAAAATATAAAGCAAAAGGAAAACAAAAGATGTGTCTGAGAAGAGCAGAAGTTCAGTATTTGAGTTCAGCGATGTGTCTGTGCAATTAACCGAAGACAGCATAGTGAAACTGTGTGTTCAAGACATCCCACAAATGTTATTCAGATTTTTAAGTTTGTGGACAGTGGCACTATAGGCAGTAATAATTTCTGGAGAGGTGCAACATTATGCAATTCAAAGGTAACCAGTACAGAAAGAGATTGGGATTTATGGGGGTTGCTGGTCTGAAAATATATATCACCCAAAGCAATGACTCTGATGCCACCTTCCAAGGTCATCTAGCCTGAGGGAGCAGGGGCCCATGGAAATATTGGGTGGAGAGATGGACAGAGCAGGGAACAATGAATGGGAAGAAGAAGACTCTCCTTTAGGACNCCCCCCCCCTTGCCTTTCATTTAGTTTCTAAATCCACAAATATTTGGTTTAGGTGCATTTTAATGGAAACTGTGCTTTTTAAAACCAATCACACAAACCCACGAGAAGGAAGCCAGAAGGAGCAGAAAGAGGTGAGGTTGCAGGTCTCAAGGAGTGCTTCACACTCCTGGCACTAACAGTTGGAAAAGGCTGGACATTTTTGTTTTGTTTTGAGACAAGGTTTCTCGATGTAACAGTCCTGGCTGTCCTGAACTCATTTTGTAGACCAGGCTGGCCTCAAACTCACAGAGATCTGCCTGTCTCTACTCCCCAAATGCTGGGATTAAAAGTGTGCACTATCACCTGGCCAAGGATGAAAATTTTTATCAAAATCTTGGGGGCCAAAGAAGCCCTCAATGTGATCCATAGGTTAAAGAAAAAGTTCATATTATTCAACTCATAATTATCTCCGTGCATTTTATCTGTCTTATCTATAGTCAACTCCTCAATACTTCTTTTTCACTTCCCCTTGCCTTGCTAACAGCACTCGTTTGATAAGTTTGGATATTATGTTATTTAACACATCAAGATTCATGACTATGAGCTTTCTCATTCTAGAGAAGACTTATCAAACAATATTACTTTCTTTTAGTGCAGTGGTTCTCAACCTTCCTAAGACTGTGACCCATTAATGCAGTTCCTCACGTTGTGGTGACCCTGCCCAACCATATAGTTATTTTCATTGCTACTTCATAACTGCAATTTTCCTACTGTTCTGAATCGTAATACACAAGAATCTGATATCGACTCTGGTGAGAGGGTCACGAGCCGCAGGTTGAGAATCATTGGTTGAGTCTGTCTTGTCTTCCTGGGTCGTTTTGATTTGAGTTCAAATCTTGCAGGAAGTTTGTAGATAGGTGGTTTCTGTCTGTTTGCTTGCTTGAATCTAATTTGGAAGTCTTTTTTTTTTTTTATTAAAGACCCAGAATTGTCCATCTGACTAGGGCGCTATTTTACATTATTCTTTGGATTTTTGTTGTTAGTTTTATTTTCCATCAACACTATGCCTTTCTAAAAAATTCTTAATAAAATATTTGAAACATAAAAAAGCACAAAGAAGAGTATCCAAAAGTCTCTGCACAGACTGCCTTCTTTGCTTCGTTCTTCAAGCTGAGGGATGTCCTCTAGGGGGCTGGTTTCCTTGGTGGAAACTGCGCTTGAACTTGTATCTGTTCTGTTCGTCAGTGTAATGCGCTAAATCAGTTCAGGTAATGCCTCTAGCAAGGACACAAAAAGGCATTTTCTGACATAACCCTCCGTGTCTTCCTCAACTACTTTCAAGTTTTTATTGATCTAGATTTTATGTTTGCTTATCTCATGTTTGTCCTGTCCAGAACCTCTAACAGGTCATTGCATTGATGTGTAACCATATTGATGACTACTAAAATAAACAACCAGTTCCATATTAATCTGTGTTTTGTTTCCTCTTGCTTTGTTCTTTCTTTCTCTCCATGTAGCTCAGGCTAACTTCTAAGTTGCCATTCTCTTGCTGCAGCTTCCCTAGTTCTGGGATTACAAGAATGCACCCGTACATCTTACCGCATAGTTAAATGATTTGAATGTCCAGAACTCTAAGTTACATCTTAATTTACCAATTCCTGCAGTCTCAGCTTTGCTTATGTCATTCATGTGGAATCTACCTTCAATAATTTTATTTGCAGGGCTGGAGAGACGGCTCAGAGGTGAAGAACACTTGCTGCTCTTGCGGCAGACTCAAGTTTGATACCCAACACAGTCGCCCATCACCACCCATAACTCTAGGTTAAGATCTAGTGCCCCCTTCTGACCTCTACTGGCACTAGGCAAACACAAGGTACTCAGGTAGACATGCAGGCAAAGCAATCAAATAGTCATACACATAAAATAAATAAATCTTAAAAAAAACTTTAAAAAATCTTTATTTGGTCAGTTTTTACATTTTAGGATGTAACAATTTGTGCATAGCACAGGCTTTGATCTTTACAGCTGAACAACTTGATCATGAATTATTGACTTTTCATTTTAACCATGTTCTTTTCCTCTGAACACTCCATTGATTGTCCGAAAAGCTCCAGAGTTACTAATGGTAGATACTGTATATAGGAGAGTAGAACATGTTTCTCCTACCTTTTCATACATTTATTGTCATTTATTTATTGTGTATGCTGTATGGTACGTGTGAGGTCAGAGTCGGTGCTCTCCTGCAGCGTGGCTACCCGGAATTGAACTCAGGTCCTCCGATTTGGCAACAAGCACCTTTTCCTGCTGAGCCACATCACCGGCCATTTCCTTTCCCTAACCACAGTATTACACTCACAGCCAGGCTTTTCCCATTGTCTTCCCTCCCCTTCCACGCTTCTGATAAGCACTCCTCTCTCTATGTCTACAAGAGAGAACTTGTCTTTCTGGGCCTGCCTTACTTCACTGAGTGTCCTTCAGGCTCATCCACGTTTCTAAAATGGCAACACTTTTTCTTTTAAGACAGGATAGCAGCCGGACCTAGTAGCACACTTCTTTAATTCCACCATGTGGGAGGCAGAGGCAGGTGGATCCCTGTGAGTTCAAGGCCAGCCTGGTCCACATAGTGAGTGCCAGGACAACCAGAGCCACATGCTGAAACTTTGTCTCAAAATAAATAAATAAATATTTAAAAAAATTTTAAAAAAGGACAGGGTCTCACATAGCAGCTTAGGCTGGCTTAAAACTTACCATGCCGCTGAGAATGTCTTGAACTTGATTCCCTGCCTCCACCTCCCAAGTACTGAGCGAGCATAGATTACAGGTGTGCACGCCCATGCCCAGGTTTATGACATGTTGAGGTTAGAAGCTCGTGCATGCTAGACAAACACGACGCTACCAGTTAAACCACACCCCTGGTCCAGATTTTGCTGATTTACAAATCTAAAATCTACGTCTCCCAATGATGTCTGTTTAAAGATTAGCAATGATTATGTTTAAGCCCCTGCTCAGTTCTGTGTACCTACCCTTGTACTTCCCCCTCTTGCATTTCACTTGAGTTTTTCAAGTCCATCCAAGATTTCTGATTCCAAGTCTAAAATCTGCCTCATCTGTCACTAGTTCACATTAGCAAATGCATAACTAAATCTTTTAGAGATATTTAAAAGATTTGCTGTCTTTAGTGCTGGAAATTGAAGTCAGATTCATTTGCATGGTAAATAGACATTTTCCCACTGCAGTAACCCTACCAACTCGTTTATATAAATATATATTATATATAATTACATACATATAATATATGATAGGTTATATACATATGAGGTTTGGCAATTTTGTTTTCTTTGGTTGGTTTTGGTTCTGTGTGTGTGTGTGTGTGTGTACACTCGAGATACCTATGAGCACCAAATGACTGCAATGTCTGTAGAGACCAGAAGGGGGCCTCAGATCCCCGGAACTGGAACTACAAACAAGTGCGAGCCACCAGATGTGGGTGATGGGACCTAAACCCAGGTCCTCTGGAAGGGCAGCAAGTGCTCTTAACCACTTAGCCATCTCTCCAGCCCTTATGTTGAGTTTTTTATTACAGAAATAATAGCTGATTATCTGTTAAAAGTAAGCCTCACCCAGGTTCTCTACTAAGAGCATCACAGACTTTATTCATTTGTCATGTGACCACCATTGAGCCAATGTAAACGTGGAGGCATAAGAGATCTTTAACTGTTTTCTGCCTTGTTAGTGCTGCAATGTTTTAAGTTTGGGACAAGGTCTCGCTGTGTAGCTATGATTGGCCTCCAACTCAGAGATCCACCTTCTCTGCCTCTTTCATACTGGAATTAAAGACATATGCCATCATGCCTGGCATATAATGTTGATTTTAATGCTGTTTTTTATGGTTCATGTTTTAAAATTTTATCTATCTTTTTAAAATTTCTGGCCCTCCTCAACTGCTGACTTCATATCATATGTTGGTATGTCACTTCCTGTTTCACAACTTGTTTCATGATCCACAAATGTCCCTAAGTTTTGCTGAAGCGGTAGGTAAGTCTGAGGTGTTCTTAAATGTTCTTGGGTTACTGCAGTCTGTTTCAAAGTCAGTTCTTCTACCCTGTGAGTACTGTGCTCCCTGTTTATGATGCAGAGTTTCTCAGAGGCCTAGGGACTTCCTTTTTCCATGTTTATCTATGCTCCTCCAAGGAAGGGGGAATAGAGGGAGGGAGGGAGAAAGGGGGGGGAGAAAGGGAGAGAGAGGGGAGGGAGAAAACTCTGATAGTAATAGTATTTGTCTGATAAACAAAATGGAATTTTCTTTGGCAGCTCTTTGCTGCCCATCTGGTTCCTATTTGAACCCCTAACTTCATTAACCACAAAGCTAATGGTACACTCTAATTCTCTTCCCAACTCTCCAGTACCTATTCTATCTTCACTATGGCTGATGGTTCATGAGAAGTGAAGTCACCTAATTATGGCACTGAGACAACCCCACTTTCCAGAAGTGCTCCAGTCTCTGAGTCCTTACATGTGTCCCAGGATCCACCACTTTCCAAAGCCAGCACTACATCCCAGATGTGCATCCTAGATGATATGCATCCCTGCTGTTCATCCCTGCTGCACATCCCAGATGTGCAACCCCACTGTGCATCTCAGATAAGCAAACCCACTGTGCATCCCAGATACACATCCCTGGTGCATATTCCAGATGTGCATCCCCACTGTGCATCTCTGCTATACATCCAAAATGTGCATCCCTGCTGTTATCCCTGCTGTGCATCCCAGATGTGCATCCCTGATGTGCATACCTGATGTGCATTCCAGATGTGCATCCCAGATGTACACCCCAGATGTGCATTCCCATTGTGCAGCTGTTCTGGCAAAAGCACATTTCTAGGGTGGTCAAGGCCTAGAAACCAAGCTTCCTCAGAAGTCCCCCTGAGCAGGAGTGAGAAGGCTCTGCCCCCTTTGGTGAAGGGTAGGTCACAGAAAAGGTACAGGGAGGGAGAGACTGCCTCTTTTCATTGCCTCTCCCCACTCCTAGCCCCATGATCTGCCTCAAGACTTCATCTAAATTTTGGCATAGGAAATTTCGTACATACCTATGATTAATATTCCACATTTCTTGTGCAACTGGACATGGCAGTATTTGTGTGTTTTCCCTTTAAGTGGAAAGATGGGGAAGATGAAAATGGAAATACCAACTTAAATGGAAACAGAAAAGCAAGGCCACAAAGATGGTGGGTAGTTCTCTGCCTCAGTCTCCCCAGACCTCTGGCTCTGTCATATAACTAAATCAACCCTGGTGTAGCTGGGAGTCCTTACTCCTAGAGAAGACATGTGCTGGAATTCAGCAGCAAAATTTAATGACTGAGGATGTAGATGAGGAAGACTGGTTGCCTGGGCTCAAGTCCCAGGTTTGCCACTTAGTAAATGGGTGACATTAGGCAAGTTACTAAGCGCCTCTGTGCTTCAGTTTCTCTGTAGAATGGAAGTGACAGAACATTGTTCATAAGGTTATTTTAGTCAATAAATGGTATAATATGGGGCTGGAGAGATGGCTCAGTGGTTAAGAGCATTGACTGTTCTTCCAGAGG
>LOEQ01003311.1:7513-27418 GCA_001685075.1 Bramus lutescens
GTCTGTTTGGATGCTCACCTTCCTAGACCTGGATGGAGGCAGGAGGACCTTGGAGTTTCCACAGGGCAGGGAACCCTGACTGCTCTTTGGACTGGAGAGGGAGGGGGAGTGGGCGGAGGGGAGGAGGTGGGAGGAGGGAAGGAGGGGGACATTTTTAATGAAAACAAAAAGAAAAAGAAGTAAATGGGCTAGATGTCAGACGACCTGGGATCTAATTCTGGCTGGGTGATAAGTTTGTTGAGTGAATAGGCCAGTTTTGTCTCTGTCAATTTTAATATATGACAATATTATTGTAAAAGACCACCAATGAGGTTACATCAGTTGATTTTTTCTTGTTATTACTTATTATTACAAAAATTATTGTTGTGGGAAGTCCTTTTGTCTATGTATTGCTTTTATTGGTTAATGAATATAGCTGTTTCAGCCTTTGGCTTAGCAGAATAGGGCAAAGCAGGAATTCCAAGCAGATGGAGGACAAAAGAAGCCAGAGTCAGGGAGATGCCATGGAACCACTAAGGAGAAAGACACTGGACGACAGATGGAAACTTACCAGTAGGTCACAAACATGTGGTAATGTACAGATTAATAGAGATTGATTAATTTGAGATATAAGAGTCAACCAGGAATATGCATAAGATGATAGGCCAAACAGTGTTTTGATATAGTTTCTGTGTTATTATTTTGGATCTCACCTGCCAGGAACAAACAGCAGCCTCCGATTATAAATTGTGTTTGTATTTTATAGATTTCCATGCATAATATGGCTTAGGTTATGTCAACTTCTTAACATCTCCCAGATTCATGTTTCACAGACATGACACATCTTTTATCTATTATTATTCTGCTTACCGAACAGTTGGACTCTACATATTGTCCTTTCACGATCCTTCATCTCAGAAGCAAACACCAGAAACCTTCCAGGTACATAAGGTTTGACTCAGTAACAATTCTTCAGTATTTATCCATAGACTCAATTTTCAACTGATTTTTCAGTTTTGGTGATGATTTAATTATGTATAACATTTTTAATATAATCTCTTTCTAGCTCAGAAATTGAAAAATATGGAAACTATAGAAATATTTTTTGTTTGGATTTTCAAAAAAACACATTAAGATTATATATATATATATATATATCAACAAATGAATCATATTTTTAAAGGTTTATTTTTATATGTGCTAAAATTTTACGTATGTGATTTCAATATTTTCTTAGGCTGGACCCCAAAATGAAATCATTAAGAGGTTAATAAGTCTCTAAGCATAATTCACATATTTTTCCTATAAATTTGGGCCTTCTTTATATTTGTGATACAATGGAAATACATGAACATAATCTTGAATATAAATCATAGCATTCTTATATTTTACTAATAGTGCTAGAAAATAAAAATGATGCTATTTAAGAACCTGACAAACCTTAGTAACTTATTGAAACTATATATATATATAGAGAGAGAGAGAGAGAGAAGAACAAAATATGTTAACTCTAAAGAAATATACTACAACTTATTAATAGTATTTAAAACATTAACATATGTAAGAGAAAATAGGCAAACAAGAGACTATATCTTTTTGCACAACATCTTTATTGACTGAGAAAACTGAAATAGGAGAACAAACTGTAAAATGAGTGTTGCTGGAGCAGACAGCATTACCCAGGCTTGAACATGAGTGCCAAGTGAAGGAAGTTAATGTTAATGAGTATTTTTTTTTCCTTTCTGGACTGTGCACAAGGTCATCACACTGCCGGAAAGTTGCTTGTTATTAGCAGGAACAGAAGTGGACTGATAAATGAAACAAGATACTACTCTTTTGGGATAGGTCTGAGGTCCAAGCTGTTTGAAGATTATTTCTGTTGTGGGAAAAGAGGGGTACTGAAGCTAAAGAGGTTTATTCTGTCCTCCAGAAATGTATATACATCCACATGGTTACAATCCACTATAAAAATCACAACTTTGTACAAAATGATAGTTCCTTGAACAATACTGATAGAAGCAATGATGCTCTGTTAACTTATTTTGCTGGAAAATATGCTGAATGAAATTCCTGGGATCAACTTTCAAATTGTTAAAGCTGCTGTGGCCCTTTAAAAAGATTATAAGGAAATTCTAAGATTATAAATTTTAATGAAATAAAAATATAATATTAATAGAAGAGAGGAGAGAGGGAGAAGGCAAGTGAAAGAGAGTAATATTAAACGAATAAAAATGTGAAAAAACTAGCTTGAAAATTGTCTGTGAAATTCTGAATCTCATTTGGATAAGTAGCCCTCTGTGGTAACAGTGAGGAATCGGAAAAAAAATGGTATTTTGTTTTTATGCATGTCCTAAGTGATTTCAAAGTGCTTGTATATCTTAATGCTAAGTTTCCAAATTGTGGAAATAAAAATTGAGTTCATATTTCTAAAATTGAAAAAAAAAGAATAGAGGGACTGTTCTTTTTTATGCTTCTTATTCAAAGAAGAACAAGAAGTTACTTTCAAATTAGGACTGGCCTTCTCAGAGAAGAACAAATCTCTTAACTTGCTACCAGTCTATCAAACAGGTTACTCCAATACGGGCTTCTAACATTTGTTCAGGTCAAATGATAGAGGCCTTTATTAACTCACAAGACTAAGCTTCCAAAGACCATTAGCTCTTCCTCATCACTTCTGTCTTTCATCCTGAATCCATAGTGGCTACTCGCTCTTGGAAGGATCAATGCACAGGATTTCAGAGTGTATAGAAAGAGGAGGGAAAATTCATCTATTTGTGTCCTGGAATTATCTCTAGATATTGTGAACCAGCACTGGCCATCGGTATTATCCCAGTTGTAGAGCTGATGCCTATTTGTGATCCTAAGCTATTACCTATGATGCATCTGTACATTTCTCCTGTAATTAGAATAAACAAAATTGCCAAACAGAACTTCACATATGTGCATCAGGAACAAAGGGATTTAAGCATACTAGTGAGTTCTGTTAAGAATTAGAGCAATAAAGCTTATGGGAGAATCTGGTCATCAAAAAACACAAATTTTGATTCAGAGATTAGTTTAAAGGTAAATAAAATTTTAAAATAATATATATCATTCATAAAAATATGGTCTGTATGTTTGTAAATTTCTTATGCCATATCCTTAGGAAATTTATTCAATATATTTTGAATAAGTACAGTAGAGGCTTGCTATGTAGCCTGGGCTGAACCTGAACCCAGAATTTTCCTATCTCAGGTCCTGAAAAAGCTGAAATTACAGGTATACAACACAAGCTCAAGCAAATTAATATTATCAATGTTTGCATTAATTTTACATGGGAACAAAGCATTCTGATTCAAAAGATTTTTCTATTTGCATAATATAGATAGTAAAGAGACATAAAAATCAACTTGTAAATTCTGATCATCCTCTTTCCATTGTCTCTGATCTTCCTCCAATTCCTATCAGTTCTTCAGAATCCTCTCCATTATCTTTCCCTGATTCTCTACATTCGTATGATCATTGAATCGACGCTATCCACTGGAGCCTGGTGGAGTCACCATTGTGCCAGCTACTACTACCATGCTATATGTCTGCTACAACACTGTGGAATGTCCAAATGCTAAAGTTTATGGGTAATTTCTCAGAAAGTCAGATGTCCTATGTGAATAATTAATATGACAATACCAGTGCATTATAACTGGATAGGGAAGCATTGAATATCTAGGGGGAATTGGGGAATAGAAAACAATAATATGAAAATAAATTGTATTGTAAAAATATTTTTATTAGAAAGAATAGAAATAAACATAGCATTGTCAAAACCCAGATTATGTATATGCAATAACTCTATTATTTGTATATATTCAGTGGCAGGCCATCTAGTGTGGTATATCACACTAGTTTAACTCTTACGTTTTCATAGTGGATGTTTGACATTAAAGTGATTTGGGTTTGTAAACCCATTTTCTCAAGTCACAGTGAAAATCTTTTCGTGTCTTGGTGATAACACTGGCATTGTTTCTCATAAGTTCTTGCTTCTATAGTTGTCTGTTTGCCTTTGTATTTAGAGATTGTTGTAGTTTGACTGTGAAACTCACTAGAGTTAGTTGGGGTGCACTCTGAAGTTTTATAGACCACCCTCTTTAATTAGTCACAAGTACTGCTCCAAGACTATGGATGCAATGTGGACAGGAGGTTTCTTTTTACCGTGCTTTGCTGGCAATGATAGCCTGTATCTTCTCAAACTCTAGCCAGCATATACCCTTATTATCTTAAATTATTTTAGTCACAACAGTTAGAAAAGTTGGTGTAGGAGGTCCTTCGGTATTTGTGTTGCTTTCATTGGTTATTAAGGAAATTGCCTTGGCCTAGTTGATAGGGCAGAACTCAGGTAGTCGGGGAAGACAGAAAAGAATTTTGGGAAGAAGGGCAGTTTTTTGCAAATGGTTTGTTTTCCAAGGTCTCCAACAATTTCTTAAGTATAAAAAGAAATACACCATCAAGTTTGACAAATTGTGTGCGTGTGTGTGTGTTTGTGTATGTGTAATTCTATGCAAAATTAAATATGAATGGAGGTGGTTTTAGTTGACCATTAGTAAGTTGTTTGAAATAAATATGCTTTGTTTCCATACTTTCCCCGAAGAAAGTCTTCACTTTCAAATTATTGTGACAATCCATGTTTTCTGATGAATGTTCCTTATATTTATAAACCATAAAGTCATCCTACAAGTTTCTGGCTAGACTTATTTTTTTTCATTCGTATAAATTTTTAAATCATGGACTGATGGTTATTAGGCAAGGCAGCTTGCAAAATTTAATCAGAAGCTATTTTTGCCATGATGATAATTTTATAACATTGGCATATAATTGTTTCTATTACTTTAACAAAAATAAAAATGAAATCGATATTCTTAACCGCAGTGTCCACAAAATACATTCTGTTTCTCAGGGCTGATATTTATCTCTGGATACAGATTTGTAGTTTCATTTAATAATGCCCAAACTTCCTCATTTGATCACAATGGCAGAAAATTCAAAGACTAAATATGTCTGCTGAATTTTTCTTTTTTTTTTTTTAAATGCATGTTGTAAAACTATGAAAGCAAGCACAAAGCCTAAAGTGCCATGACCCTTGAGGGAAGTGGAGTGCCAACTATTCATAAAATTACTATAGCAAGCTGGGCAGTGGTAGTGCACACCTTTACCCAGCACACGGGAGGCAGAGGAATGAGAATGTCTACGAGTTTGTATCCAGCCTGGGCTACAGAGAGAGTTCCAAGACAGTCTACACGGAGAAACCCTGTCTGGAAAAACAACCAAAAGCCAAAATATTAATGTCTCAAAAATTATATATCATGTAATGAATCTGATTTTATGCATCCCACATGTACTTACCTATGTATGCCATATGAGTAGCTGGATAAATGTTTGTCAAAGGCAGCATTACATTTACACATGGAAAATCAAGAGAGTAGCACAATACACCCTAAGCACTTACATAATCCTAGCACAATTATCTTCACAGCTGCCATCATTTGCTAGGACAAGAAAGGAAACGTGAAAACAAAACATGCAGTACTTTATATAATAACGCATTCCCTTAAAAAGTACTCTGAGATATCAAGAAGTCACTACTCCCAAGTTGTTTTGCGGTGAAAGCTATGTTAGAGGTCAGTTGATCCAGGCTTAGTAACAAATGCAACTTTAAAGATACCATGAGCAGAGAAGACAGACTACACAGGAAGTTATGTTCTCCATTTATATTTTCCACTGCATTAAAAGTTTAGGAGAATGAAACAGTTTTCTAGGGACTTTGTGTTAGCTCAGACATGACCCTGGGGAAATTAGTGCAAGTCAGGCAAGAGCCTCAATTTATATTATGGATGGTGTTATTGCAACTCTTCGTACTTTATTTATGACAAGAATTTACTGATGTTTTTCTTGATGTTACCCGTCACACACATAGAGAGCTTCTAGCAAAATAAAACTGATATCTCAGTAGAACACATAGGCAAGAATATATTCTCCATCAATGAAATTAGCCCACATCGCAATTCCTGGCTTATATTCTAACAGTTATAATAAGTGCATATTTCTATTGATATATTTTTATTTGTCCCAGCAATTTGAATGATTTCATGTGAATTAGGGGGAGTGGTCCTTGTCCTCATCTCATAGCTGTCTTCAGAATATCTGTAAAATACAACTGCAATACTAATGCCTGATCCGTTTATTCTGATAGTTTTCCTTTTCAAACTGTTTCAAAGGCTGTATTCTTTTGATGTTGCCTCATTTCCCTCCTTCAGAAGATGTCTGGACCAATGTCATATGTTCTTTACAAGTTATAGAAGTTATAAAAGGCACCCCTACTCACTATACCCTCACATGATGTGGGAGGACTGGGGTAAAACATACACATCAGATGCAGAAATTGATCTAATGAAATCTGCAAAGTCTCATGATCAAACTCTACCAATGAAACGTTCATGTTTACTCCAGCTTCATATCAAAAGTACCTACAGCCCTCTGGGGAGCATTTTCCAATCATTTGACTTAATTACTTCTTTGTAAAATTAGGTAATGTCCTCAGGTAGCACCCAGAAAATTAGCTTTTATTATTTCAAGTTGAATCATTGTTATAAAGTCACATATGCTTGAACAAGCTAAATTGTAAATTAGAGAGGAAGAACAGAATAGGTTTTCTATGTTACCAGGAAGATAATCCCTGCAAATATGTGAAGTAACACTCTCAATTGAATTTTTTCTGTCGTTGAAATGGTTCCCACATGCACACAGCTCTCAGGATCCTTTGGCATCTGATCCTCACTGGTTCACTCTGTGAAATATCCCCAGTAGCAGTATTGGCCGGCAAAGACTGGGGGTGTTTGTCCTGTTTCCACTTTCTGTGCTCTTGCCTTGGCCCCACTGTTCTACTAAACATTATTCATCCTTGCTGGACTCTTATCATCAAACAGAAACTTTTCCTGACCCATCTTCCTTCCTTTCCAGTGGCATCAAAATGGCAAACTAAGTATTACCATATCAAAACTCTTTAAGAAAGGTCAAACACTGCTGTTTCTCTCTTCCCCAGTAGTATTAACCTTGCTTGACAACAAACAGTCCCTGGATAGTTACCATTTATTCATCCAGTAGTCCTTCCACAGCAGATTCCCAGATAAGCTTGATGTAAAGAACAGCAACTCCAGTGACAGAAGCTTTGCAAATGCCTCACATAACAAGCATCTTGCCATCATTCAGCAGGCTTTGATTTTTTTTTCCTTCTGTGTATTCCAGGATACACAGTCTCCCTGATATAGTGAATATCTTTCTTATCACTGCAATATGTAGATGTGACCTATTCATAGTGAAATAATCTGCATCTATGTATAGGAAGGTGCCAATTTACAAAAAGTAACACATTTCAGTTTTTTTAAAAAAATTATCCTGACATTTTCTTATTTAGCGTCAATCTTTGTGTACGGCACAAGGGAATGTAACCTCTTTTCCAAGATTCTACCTAATTAGAACTAAGCATACCAATTAAAAATATTGATCACTTTGAACTATATGATAGACTGTCTTGGGTATGATAAAGGACAGGAAGAGAGAGAAGGAAAATCTATACACAAAGCACTATATACCATTTCATATAAAAATGAAAATGCAGTGCAATTTTCTATAAATAAAGCCATTACTACCATAAAAATTGATCCAAAAGTCAGTATATATTAAAAGTTTTATTAAGTTAGAACCCTCTGGCTGCTTTAAAAAATTTGAAAATATCTTCTTGAGCCTAAGAATTATTTGTGTGAGATGTTCACATTTGTACAGTTTTTTATTGGCACACAAGGAATCCAATTTCCAGGTTCATTACCCAAAACAACATAGAAATTTGAGACAAGAAAATATCTTAGTGCTTGAACTATAGATCAAACTATAACTCACACATCCCATTCCCTCATGGATTATTATGATAAGAAGAAAGAAGAAGAGAAAAGGCAATTTTTCTGCCCACTTGATCGATGTTCCATTTGACCTCTGTGATGCCCTCTTGCCATAACCTTTTAAATACCATCTGCTCTTTTTGTGAAGATTGTGATGGGAGGGAGTCACTCCCAGACAGCAATTGATTATAAGAACATTAATCAAGGGCATGGATTATCTGTAGCATGACACTGTGGGCTGTAGTTAAGCAATCTGGCCTTCAATATGACTGGAAAGTTTAATCCTTCTGTGCAAACCTCAAACAGACGTACCAGCACATGTTTAAGGGGAGCAGAGCAAATAATGCGTGAACACTTATTGGAAACTATGATGAATTTCAGCAATTTTAGGCCTAATTTGTTTACCCAGTCTAATGGGATTGGATTCATTATGATATGTGCTCATAAAACATTGTACGTAGTTCATGCTTATTCTAATCAGAGAGCAGGGCAAAGGCTTTCAGTCTTTGCTTATCATTTCAACAAGAGGTGGGGGTTTCCAATATAGTGTTGCTTGAATACTAAACCTAAATTCTCAATCTGTTTATATATTAATAGGTGTATTTCATAATGAGATTTTGCTCATAAGAAACTGTATCAACAAATACTGTATATGTAAAAGCAGAGAAATATTTTATTTATAAATATATAGGAAGTTTTAAACTTGTCCATTCTTTTCTAGTAGGTTAAAAAATATTTCTATGAAAAGTTAATTCAATGGTATTTTAGATGTGTATTTAATAAAAATGAAAATAGAATGCAATAAATGACAAAAGTGCTTGTGTATAGGAGCATATATTCGGAAACAGGGAAGAAGAAAAAAATGAAAGAATGGGGAAAAAAGGTGTTAGACAGAGAAAAACTGATTTACTGAACTTAAGCATTCTATGTTTCCCTCACAGTTACTTGTGTGTCTCCTGAGACTGGAAAGTTGCTATTTATATATCTTCTAGGAAAATAATCACCATAGAGAGAGAACAGGACAACTTTTCTCAGGATGTGAGTCAAAGAAAATTTGTAAACAATGCTTAAAACTAAAAGAATATTTAAAAATCTAAAAGAATAGTATTCTTTTAGTAAACATTTAAATTCTGGGAAACACACACATACACACAAACAAACAAACAAAAACCCATAAAGTAAAATGCCACCTATAAAATCACAAAAATATCTCATTTAAATTATGCAAAAATTACATACTATTGATCAATCAATCAATCATTACACTGTTTTAACATTTATATCAGTCAGACTCCAATGCATAGACTATTAGAAAAAAATCATATCACTGATTAATCAATCCCCTGCAAAGACAATTGTAGATAAATTGATTTGTACTGAAAGAAAAGTTTCTATGAATTCTATAAGTTAATAGTATAAATAAAGCCTTTCACCTGCTTGTTTTTTCATCAAAATTACTATACAATGCTAAAAATCAAATTATACTAAAACCATAATAATAACATTTATTGACTTTTATTAATTATAATTTCATAATATTATTTTATATTTTTTAATTATTAAGAAAAACCAAATCTGGTTAACAAAATTAGAAGAAAAGCTTACATGCACTATCTTGAAAATCACCTTGCTATTGCTAAGCTGGTGAGCTAGGCTAGAAAAAAATTCAGGAATCAGGAGAATAAAAGTGGAGTACAGTGTTCAGAGAGCAAAACTCAGCATGACACCAATGGTTCTGTCACTAAAGTCATCAACTATCACTAACAATAAAACTGATGTTTCTGATGGAAGCTCATTTCATGAGTGAACGTTAAAAGCCAGTCTGTTATCTGCTCCAGTGTATCCAGGTCATGTCAGAAGCTATCAAAGGGAGGACGTGGCTCCCTTCCTGCAGATTTCTAGTCTCCTTTGCTCTTAGTATTTCCCTTCCTTTTGGTGCCAGGGATTTTTGAGTGATGCTGTGAGTAGTTTTTGAGTCAGTCTTGTATTATTTGTTCTAATTATTGGGAGTTCCATTTACGTTTAGCTTTTAAAATTTTATAAACAATTCTAAAAGGTTTTCCAGTTGTCTTTCTAGCTGGCATTTTGTTAAGAATTTTGTGTCTTCCCACACTCTAAGCTGAGGAGTTAATGCTCTCCAAGTTCAGATGGTGTTTATTATCTGTCTTTCTGTAGGCTAGAAAATTCCCCAAATATCAGTATGTACAGGGTTTATTTGCAAGACGGATTCTTCAGTCTGTTGCACTAGGAATTTTGCTTGTATCCTAGGAGCACAGCAAGAATGTTCAGATGAGCAACTTTCTATTCGATAAAATAACAGAATTTCAACTCTGCAGTGGCATTTCATTTGTATTTTAATAAATAAAGCTTGCTTAAAGATTAGAAAGTAAAACAGCTCCATTGGCCAGCCTTACAGACCCGGTAGTGACAACACACACATTTAATCCTGTTAGCCACTGGAGGCAGGATCACCAATTTTGGACTGAGTTCAAGGTAAGAGTCAGTGGTTGGCTGTTTTGCTTTTCTGATCTTCAGGTTGAACCCCAATTTCTGTCTCTGAAATTTATTAGTTATACTTTGTTTGGTGCCCAACTTTTGGAGCACAAATTTACAAAAAAAAAAAAAGACATTTTCCCTAGTCTATTTATCTGCCAGCCATGGAAGTTTAAATAGCTCTAGGAATTCCAGCTCTAGGAATTGAAACCCAAACTTAGTCACCTGGGTTTGGGATAAGCACTAGCGCCCTGGCTCCCATCTGCCAAGGATTAGCTTTCATATAAAGTTATAAAATACACAGATAGTTTGGATACTGTATGTTATTGTGTTGTCTTTGAATTGTTTGACTGCTGAGGAAGAACTTCAGCTGCTAAAAAGACATTTGCCTATAAATGCTGCTGAATTAATCCAATCTATATATTTTGAAAATGCCTTGATTTAAAAATTTATGTCAAAAGATACATTACTTTGGAGCAGAGGTTTTGCTTTTATTTCCACAGGAAGTGAAAGCCTGTGAATTCATTCTGGGTTAAGAAAAATAAAGTTTGATCAAAAAAGACCCAGAAAAATTTCTCCAATACGAAAGGTATCCCAGATGATCTAAAGTTTTAGAGCACCTCCCGAGTTCTACATCCAGAACAGCTTCAAGATTGCTAGCTGGAACTATTCTGTCGTACAGAATACTCCGTTCAGGACTACTATGATCCTAAATTTTCTTTGGGTTCCCACAAAATTATCAGTTTACTCAATCAGCAGAAAGTAGCCTAGAAAATTATGCACACATTCACAAATATGGATTATAGATTTTTGTCTAGGCAACCAGCAATTTCTGACATTATTTACATTTTTTTGGAAGTTGCATTCTTGCACTTCCTGTTTACTCAGTTAATATTATTTCTTTCTTGGGTCTTTGAGGGAGTTGAGGGCTAGATAGCTATAGTTATAGTTTTCCTTGCTTACCTGACATAGAAAGCAAGTTATAATAGAAAGTAAATTAGGTACAATACTTAGGACTCACCAAGATGGGATAGATATGAAGTATTTTCCTTGAATCTGTCAAACGCATATGGACTAGACATTGTTGATGTATCTATTGTCTGCATATATTGTATATAGTTATTGTACTTATTGTATATAGTTTCTCTTATATTAGTTATAACCTTCATTTTTATTTTAGACAAAATGGGAAAATGTAGTGGCATTTCATTTGTATTATAATAAATAAAGCTTGCCCAAAGATCAGAATTTAAAACAGCCACATTGGTCAGCCTTACAGACCAGGTAGTTGTAACATACACCATTAATCCCAGTAGCCACAATAGTTGCTATAGAAACTGGGTGGTACATGCCTTTAATCCCGGTTGTGCAAGCTGTTAATCCTAGCCCTAAAGAGGATTATAAAATGGGAGGAGACAAGAATTTCATCCTGATATTCCTGGAGGCATGATCACCATTTTCAGACTGAGCTTGAAGTGTCAGTAGCTGGCTACTTTGCTTTACTGGCATTCAGACTGGACCCCAATTTTTGTCTATGAGTGTTATTTAATTGTGCTTCACTCTGCTATTCTTTTTAATTGCACAGTTAACACAGTTTACAAAGCTTATTCAATATGCTATTTTCAATGTTCCCTCTCACTGTTATCTCATGACTTTACCTGCAGATGTCTGCTTACTCAAGAATTCTGTTAGACTTGCTCCACTTGACTGTAACATTCTGATGTTCTTGGAGATATTTGCATAGGCCTAACCCATCGAAACCAATGGACATCAGCTCACTCTTTGAGAGTTTCAGTTTTGCATGTGATAATTTGTTGCAAAAGCAAAAGAAAACTAATACAAGAACAAAACTGGCAAAGGGAAAACAGAGTCAGAACAAGAAAAGGCATCTCTCTCTAGCAGATAAACTTCCCATCAAAAGTTGTAACCTCAATGAACTTGTTCACTTAGAGTGAAATAGTAAGTGGTTTATAAAATTATCTGTGACCTTATTCTTCATCATTCATTCTCGAAGCCATAAAAAGCAAATTAAATAGCACAGAATATAATCTATAGAAGGGACAGAAATGTTGGACCAAAATTATATCAGGGTCTGTACCTCAAGGCCTGTAGGACAGAGAAAAGCCTGGCTCGAGTTTGAGTGAGAATGAGACAGCAAAATTAAGTAGATGCCCCTCCAGCCAGAAGGTGGGTTTGGCTGCCTCTCATTGGTTGGTGGTACACCCACATCACACGTCACTTAACCTATATATACTGACACTCACAGTAATAAACTGAGATCCTGCTTGACTTGAATCCCTATCGTGTCTGATTGTGTCTGATTGTGGGAATGCAGGAATGGGTGGATAGCGCACTCACCTTTCCCTGGGGAAAAAGCAGGCCTAGCAACAACTAGGGGAGTATGGAGACTCAAGAAGCTTGGCACCCTAAAGCTCAACGAAGCCAGCACAGAAATAGTATAGAAGCAGAGTAGAAGAATAGGTAGAAAAATGTGATATGTAAGTCTCTGTGTGGGTGTTTGCTGCATTTTTTTTTATCAGTATTCTACTGTGGTATCTTAAGGCAAGCAAATAAACACTTGCAATTTTTATGGTTTTAATATCACAAATAGTTCTGATAGTTTCAAAACTGATAAACAAAATATTGATTTTAAAATAGATTCTCATAGCAATGCAATAAATATTGACTGATCACTAATACTCCACAGATACTGTTTCTAAGAAATTTGCATTTATCAGTTCACTTAATATTTAATACAATTATTAGGAAGTTTCTATCTTTATTTTTTAAAATTTGTTTTGGAAGCAGAAACTCTAAGACTATGCATTGCCTATTTTTAGAAACTATAAGAACCATTATTTAAATCCTTGTTGTTGGGTGGTAGCGTGGTACAGGAAGTCTTTATGCCAATTCCCTGTATAAATATCCTATATAAGACAAGGAAGATGCCTAGAAAGTATTTCATGTTTTATGATTAATATTTCCAAAATCCTTTATAAAGAACACATACACGCATACACACACACACACACACAATTTCTTAACTTTTATAGGCCTTAATTGAGCTTCTTTTTTTCTCCTTGTCTATTAGCATTTGCTTTCTGTGGGTGTGTTTGTAATTACTGCAAAGTAATTATTTTACCTAAAGCACATCAGCGCAGAGTCAGGAAAGTTTATTGACTTCCCCTGGATGAAGCACTGTACCTGAAACAGTGAAATTAGTGAGTAATGAAAGTCTTCACTGAGGAGTAAACAAGCAATTACAAAGCAGGGCGGTATCCATAATGAGCACCATGGGTAAGAGAAAGAAAAAAAAAAAGGTTTTAGCAATGTGATAATGCCTGATACATCCACAAGGTGACCACAGAGAAAGGGTCTTATTCACAACGTGGAACAGGATCAAGGATTACTCTGTCCAGATGGGGGCTTGCATTATGAGTATTCCATTTGATGGAACCTCATGACAGGGCATTGAAATGGCTCTTAGGTCTTTTAATAATTATTCTGGATGTGACAAGGTAACCTAACGTTCCCAGTAACTCCTAAGACAAGTTCTCATGAAAGTGTTATGCTGATTCACCCAGTCTTTAGACTTAACTGTTTCTCTCTGTTTCTTCAAAATAACTAGCATTGCCCTATCTATCAAAGAGAAAAAGGGCAAGAAAATGGGGTTAGTGATGGTTTCTCTTTTTGAAAGCGTTTCTTTACTTCAGAATTGAGGTATGTTAGCTATAAATATTACTCATTTCCACCCACTGTTTCCTCATCTACCTTCAGCGACCATTGATCTTCATCCTGTGCTGTTGTAGTGATAGACCATATCCTTTAAGTTAATGGATGACAAAATACAAGGTTATGTTATCCATTCATGCTGTTTCCTATAGGTACACTTCTGATTTGTTTGCTTGAGTAATAACCAGCATTACAAAACCTGCTCTTTTCTTTTTGTTAAGTTTTAAATCCCCGATTAACGGGAATCCACCTGTGCTGATGTCATAAGCCAATCAAACTGAATCAGAAAATCCAGATTTAATTTGAGCAAAGCATTCCTGGGTGGCCCCAGAGGAAGATAAGAGAACCATGAGGAGAACCCACAAGAAAGGGGCATTAATGCCTTCTAGGGTTGCAGCCACTGATGGCGGGCTTTTACAGGGGTAGAGTCTGGACTGAGGCAACTCCAGGGAAGGGGCCTGCTGTTTGACAACCTGAGGGTGGGGTTAGAAATGGGCCCAGACTGGAGATTCCACATGTCCCAACATTTTTGGATAGATATAGATGCCAGTAGGGCTTCCACCTAAACATCCCAGACTTTTGAGTACAGGGGCATCACTTCAAGTCTGGCTTCTTCCTGCTGAAAGGGACGACATAGACAGGGCAAGTCAGGAGTTGCTGGGCTCATGCTCAGTGGGACGTCTGGGTAGAGAAGTGTTCTGTCATCTGTCATCTGGAGACTTCATGCATCTGCTTCTAAAGGGAGCTGAAAAGGCAGGTTTCCGGGAGAAAAAAATAAATTGTTATCTTCAGCTCTATGAATGGGGCTAGTCATCGGAAGGCTGAGAACTGCCAGAAAGAATGGAATGGAGAAGTGTTCTGGATGTACAGAAGAGACAAGAATGAAGGAGCAAGACATGAGAGAAGATATGCCCTTCAAAACCAGATTTCAGTTGCTGAGTAGATACCCATTTGAGCTTGGAGAGGTGGTACCAATGGTGAAGTTCCAGGAGCTTGGGCAGGTGCGGGCAGTTATCTGGAGAACCCTCTTTAGGTTGGCTTATCAAGAGTCTGGCAGGAAGCGTGGACCTATAATGGAATGTGCAGGTGTCTGTAAAACAACTGGAAAAGATTTATTTCTTGATTTCATAGCAAAAGGTTTTGGCTTTAGGCTCAAAGGCATAAACATTTTAAAAGAAAACCATAGGAAATTTAAAACTGAACCTCCAAAGTTCCATCTGAAACCTGTTAATCCTGGACTGTGAAGCCTATGAATGAGGCACACCTGTCTGTACTTTTAGCAGGGAACTTAACTAATGAAGCCATGAGCAGCCAGTACCCTAGTCATCAAATGCCATCAGATAGGTCTGAGAGGTATAAATAAATGAGCAGGAGCAAGACAGCTTTTCTTTTACCTATGCCATCCCCAGTCTCTCTGTGGCCTTGGGCTAACACAAGTCTCAGAAGCAGTACTTGCCTTTAGCTGCTGAATCCAGGAGGCCTTGCAGATCTTGCTGTGAGCTTATGGTTTGGTCTACCTGGTTTGGCAGGATGACACAATTAATACCCCAGCGTTGTGTTGTGCAGTTCAGGCAGGGTCTAGACAGCTGACAAGGTGAAAGGCAATTTTTTGCTGTGTGGCTGAATTTGCCAATTCCAAAACAAGGCTCCTGGAGAAGTTCTGCAGCCATCTATCTTCTGGGAAATACAGGATCTGCAGGAGCTAGCATGTCTCTATCATAAGAAGCTTTCTTATTAAATGTCATACTCTCAGATCTGTAAAGGTGCCTGAAAATCAGGATACCATTACCTCTTGGGTATATCTCATATAAGTTAAATTTGGACACATAGTTTACCCAATCAGTTACAGCTTATCAATGCTAGTATAGGCAAGAAAATTAGAAGGAATATTTCAGTCTCTAGTATTTTTGTTTGTTTTGATTTTTTTGTGGTCCTGAGACTTAAAGCATAATCCTAATCTTTAGGAGGCAGAACTAAGCTTTAACATTGTGAACAATTTAGTATTTTAATGCAGTATCAAAGAGTTTACTCTTAAGTCACAAAGTCCGGCTGTCAGTAAGACTCATTCCTATACATGAACATAGAGGTGTAGCTTTAAAATCTCAGTAAATCAGCATTGTTTTAAGTCTTGATTTTAGAAAAGGACAGGAATTATCACATAGCAATATATCGTATCCCAAAGTATATTGGAGGCAAAATGTCTCCTTGGTGAAGTCAGAGCAAATGGGTACCCTTAGTAATGGTGACACTGAGGTTTTTGTTTTGACTTCAACCAAAATGGTGGCTATTCACCTCTTTGTACTTTTCCAGACCAGTTATAATCTGGAGTTACAAGTTTCACAAATTTTAAATTAAGCACACATATACACACACAGGCAGAAACAAGCATATGGTGACCACATTATTTACACACACATTCCAACAGACAGGCAAACAAAACTTTTCCCGGGAAACTGTGTCAGCTGACCAACTTCATCCCAGCACTCAAGAGGCAGAAGCAGGCAGATCTCTATGAGTTTGAGGCAGCCTGGTCTACAGAGCAAGTTCCAGGACTGCCTTCAAAAAGCTACTGAAAAACCCTGTCCTGAAAAACAAAAACAGAAACACAAAAACCAAAAATCCTAAATTAAGAAAGAAACTGTAAGAACGGAATGCATTTCCTGGCATTAAGGCAGCTCCTACCAGGTTGAGGCAGGCTGCTTATAGAAGCATAAAGAAGATGCAGTAGAGAGAAACCAAGCAGCCAGGAACAAACAGGGACGGGTGGTGGGCCAGGAGCCATGCGGAGGACACAGCCAGTTGCAGCTTAAACTGAGGGTCTCTCAAGCTGTTGGGGCAAGGGACAAAATACCATCTGATGGGCATGAATCCCACCATGGCTGTGAAGAATAGACAGAATTAGAGTGAGCATCCAAGAAAGGAAGAGCAAATGGATGGAAGCATGAATACATACAAAGGAGTAAGGAGACTGTCTGCAGTCAAAAAGTCAGCGCAGGGTAAAGGCTGAGGATGGGACAGGCAGACAGTGGGACTTGGAGAGGGGGCTGTTTGGGTAAATTTTATAGGGTGTTTGAGGAGCAAACTTTAACCCAGAAGTATCAATTCATAAGCCATTAGCTGGAGACTAAGACTTGGCACCCTCCTAGATAGCCTGGGGTCAAAACAGTAGGAGGTTTGGGGTACCCATATGCAGGTCATCTCCCATACAAAGAGCCCCGAAAGTTACAGACTTGTCTCTGTGCCAGAACAGGCCAGCGACCTGGTGCTGCAGTATCATGATGGGTGAGTTGGAAGGCAGAAGGGATCCTGGATCTCTTTAGAGGCCATGGCTTGAAATTGGACAACTCACCAAGTAACTCTGTTCAATGGCAGCGAAGGGAGAGTGGTTTTCTATGAACACCTGATAGCGGGAAAATCCAACTCTCCTTCAGCACCAGTTGTTAAATTTTAAATCCGTGGTTAATGGGAATCTGCCACTGCTGAGGCACTAAACCAAACAAACCGAATTAATAAATCCAGGTTCAACCTAAATAAAGCATTCCTGGGTGGCCCCAGTGGAAGAGACAACCACAAGTGGAACCCACAAGATGGGGCTCTTAATCTCTCTGGGGGTGGAGCAGCTGATGGCGAAATTTTTCAGGGGCAGAGTCTGGACTGAGGCAACTTCAGGAAAGGGGCTTAGTGCATGGCACCTGAGGGTGGGCTTTGAAACGGGACAGAGCTGGAGATTCCACACATTTTTAAAACCTTGTTTGATCTTTTTTAGTATCCTAGATTCTTACACAGCTGAAGGAAAAATTGGTTACTCTAAGTTTGCTTAAAGGAAGGAATTCTCTAGAGCTGCCCTCTCTTAGCTGCTGTGTAGCCTTCTGTTAGCACAACATAGAGAGCCCCTTGCCCACAGAAGTAGAGATAACACATCACTCAGCGGCATGATCTTAGTGAATCCTAGATTTCAGTTCATTTTAACACATTTATTTTTATTTTTGAGATTATAATTAATGACATTATTATCATGTCCTCCTTCTAATCCTTCTACATTCTCCCTCCACCCTCCTTCAGATTCATGGCCTGTTAATTTATTTTTTTCACTATTATTGCATCTATATTTGTGTTTCTATATTCCTAAGTATAACCCAGCTTGTCTATAATGTATTGCTTGTATGTATGTTTTCAGGGAGTGCCTTTAGGCACTGGACAACCATCTTCTCAGGGGGAAGATGACTTTCTCTGCCCTGAGCACTTCCTCAGTTGCCTATGGTTCTCTGAGTTAGGGTGAGGCTCTCTGGTCTTTTTCTCATTCAATTGTGCATGCTCACTGAGGGTGTTTTTGTTCAGTTTATGTTTGGGTGGTCATGAGGGCAGGATTTTATAGGTGTAGCTCTGATATACTAGGACACAATCTCACAGAAAACTTACTGATTGTATGATTCTTACAATCTTTCTGAGCCATCTTCTGCAGAATCCCCTGACTCTTAGGTGCAGGAGTGCTTCGTAGTTTTTACCAATTTGGAAAGTGCTGCACAACTCTGCATTTTGATTGATAGTTTTTTATGAAAATGTCTCTGTCTGTTGCAGTGAAAATTTCCCTGATGAGAGGTGAAGACTTCACTTATCTGTGGGTACAATGACAAATCTTATGGGTTGTTGCCAGGTTTTATATATCCTTGGCTAAGGTTGAAAAGTATAGGTATTGTACCACTAAGTACAATAATTCTGATGTGCCATGTAAAAGCAGGCTTGTGTCCTAGAAATCTGAGCAGAGACAGTGAGGAAATGAAGAAGAGACCATCAAAAATCTGGAGTCAGGTGGCCACTGTATTCTCTAATAGAGTAACAGGAGGAACTATAACCAGAAACCTCAACCCCTTTTTTTATGTACAACAAGGGTGTATTGGGCTGCCAGTCTCAATAGTAGGTCATAGTAGGGGACCAGTCTCAAGCTGTAAACATGTAGGAGGAGAAAGCTGCAATTTCTGTACAGACTGGGCAATGATTCCTAACCATTAATACTGTGCACCCTGTCAACATTCACACTAAGATCAGTGGAAGCTTTTTCCCTCCATCCCTCTGAGTCTCACTGAGGGAATGAGGAGTTTTGCCAAATTACAGACATTGATCCTACACATGTTAACACTATACAATCACATAGGGGGCTTCAGCAATTCCTGACACTTTGATATTGTTGTATGAACTCTTTAAATTCTTTTTCTATTAAGTTTTCTTCCTTTTCTTTTTTTATTTTTGAGACAGGGTTTCTCTGTGTAACAGTCCTGTCATGGAACTTGCTTTGTAGACCAGACTGGCTTCAACTCAGAGATCCACATGTCTCTCTATCTCCTGAGTGCTGGGATTAAAGGTGTACACCGCCATTGCCTGGCCTGAATTCTCCAAATTCTGACACCAAAGAAGGGTCATCAATTCAGGAAAACATTATGAATGAAAATACAATCCACTTTCAAAGTGGTTTGATTACTTTAATCACAGACAGGAAGAGAAGCCAAATATCATTTAGTCTTTATGATAACTCTCCAGACAAGATTCGTCAGCTGATGCAGAACCAACATTTTATACTGGATATTTTGTTTTGTTTATCATAGCTATTTTGGATGTTGAAGTTTGCTTAGTAAACAATATAATGTTAAGATAAATTCTTCTCACATTTAGACACACAAATTAAACATATACTATTTGTGTATGTATTGATACATATGTATGTGTTCCCAAGTATGGGTACCTGCATGCTTGATGTGTGTGTGTGTGTGTGTGTGTGTGT
>LOEQ01003311.1:27431-45569 GCA_001685075.1 Bramus lutescens
GAGAGAGAGAGAGAGAGAGAGAGAGAGAGAGAGAGTAGGAGCCATATGTTGAGTTATGATGTCATTCCTCCTTTCCTCTGAAGTTATCTCTGCATTGTTTGTTGCTCTCTTGAGACAGAAATTCTCATTGTGATCTGGGTCTTAACAATTAGGTTAGGCTTGCCTAGCAAGAAAGCACCAAGGATTTGCTCGATTCTAACTTTCTAACTCTGACCCTATAAGAAATTACTTGGGTGCTGGTGAAAGACACAGGTTCTCATGTTTTCCTGGTAAGCACTTAACTAAATAAATTGACTAAAACTGGTCCTTTTTTATTTTGAAAATACACTTGACACATGTTACAGAATTGCAGGAAGAACTGTATTCAAGGATATTACAAAATAGGTCAAGTCTGTCTTTTTTTATCAGGGAGGTGAAAATGAACGGAACTCCAAGCATCCCAAAGACAGCTCAGGATTTATATTCAAGAACCACAGTGAGAACATTAATGGATGAAAAATTACTAAGAGCAGCATGATTAAACAGAGAAAGATGTATGTTTTTTGTCAAAGAGACTTAACAGAATTCTTCTTAGGAACCAAGCAAAATTTATTATGAAAGGAAGAGAGTGATAACCTTGAGTAGTGCATGAGTTATCAAGTATGTGCATGAGGATAGGGGCATCCACTAATCCCACTTTAAAGGAATCATTGTTAAAATTGAGCTAATAGACCAATGGTGACATGGACTATCATCTTCAAAGAACAGATAAGACAAAGATACAGAGGTCTGTGGTTGAGGTTTACTGAAAGAAGTCTCCAACAATTTACCCCAAATCAAATCCAGACATCAAAGGCATTTGTAATTATTAAATGTCCATTAAAGAGAGACAAATCACCTTGAAAGTAGCCATCATTCTAACACTGAAACCTAGTCTGTAAGATCATATTGGAATTTCACTTCCTTATGGCTAAGTATTATTTCTTTTCTCAAATATATCTTAACCATAGGCTCTCAGAGGAAAATTGAGACACATAGCAAACTGGACACCAGTACTTATGCATACAGCCCCCTGATGCCATAGAATACCTTTTAGTGATACTTGTGGATTTGTTGCCCTAACATCCTGACATTGAGTGGGCAGAAGCAGTGGAGACAGCAATGGCAGCAGCTAACGTCATTCCCTGCCATCCCCAGCTGAGGTTCACTTCCACTGTTGAAGCCCATAAAGGTCACCACCAGATCACTTTCTCTGCCCTGCTCATTCTCTCTTTTGTTCCTTCACATTGTCTCCCACTCTGTCTATCTCTCTATCTGTCTCTATCTATCTCATATGTCTCTGTAGTTGGAGGTTTCTCGTTCATTTCTGGTCACCCAGACCCAAATTAATCACACAGAAACTATTATTCTAAATACTGTTAGGCCAATTGCTTAAGTGTATTGCTAGCTAGCTCTTATATCTTAAATTTACTCATTTCTATTAATCTGAGTATTGCCATGTGGTTGTGGCCTACCAGTAATGTCCCCTCTGGTGTCTGTCTCCTGTGGTAGCTCCATGGCTTCTCCTTTACTCTGCCTACCCTCTCCTCCTCTCTCTGTTTAGAATTCCTACCTTGTCATATTTTTCTGAGCCACTGGCCAAAACAGCTTTATTCATTAGCCAATAAAAGCAATACATAGAAGGAATTCCCACACCATGTCTCCTTCCCAGATTGTCTTTTTTTTTTCTCTTCCCTCTCCAAATAAACATCTTGTATTAGATCTGTTTCAATGGCATATCTTAGCGACCCACTTTAGCCAGACACCAAAGGTATCTTTCTAAATTTATTTATTTATTTATTATTAAAAATCTCATTTTATATTTCAACCACAGTTTTACCTCCTACTTCTCTTTCTATCCTCCATTACCTTGCTTCCCCTCCCAGCCCATTCCCCATCCACTCCTCCCAATGGGTAAGGTCTCCCATGGAGAGTCAATAAAATTTGGCATATTAATTTGGAGCAGGCCCAAGTTCCTCCCTCCTGGATTAAGGCTGAGCATGGAATTCCATTATAAGGAATGGACTCCAACAAGCGTGCTTATGTCTCAGAGATACCATATTTTCCATTTTATTATTATAATATTTACCTCTGTATTGCTGTTTCGGGTATTTTTTCTAATAGGAGTGATATGATCAAATCCTATTTGGTATTTGGTATTTTGATTCTATAATAATAAAATCTTAATAAATTTTAATGGAGAAATGACCATAAATGTTACTAATAAATAATAAGGATAAAAATAACTTTCCTCCATAAAAGCATTTTATTTCTCTAATGACTATGTACAAAGAATTCCTAGGACATATAAGTTAGTGAAAAATATATTATCATGGGCTGAGGAGATGAATCAGAGGTAAGAGCACTTCCTACTTGAGCATGAAGACATAGATAAGATCCCCATCACACATGTAAAAACCAGTAACTTAAACTCAGAGCTGTGAAGGGTAGAGATAAGAAAGTACCTGGGCCTGGCTGACCACCATGTTGTAAAAACTGGTGCACTCTAGGTTAAAATAATAAAAAGACCATCTCAAGGCTATAAAGTGGAAAGCTGAAAATGGATACTAAATACAATCTCTATGTATCTAAAGAACCTGCTTAGTCTAACTACAAGTATGACAAACAAGGATTACTATTAACCTATAATTCTTAATACCTATATAACTTAAAGACTTAGACTTCATATTGAATATTAAGCGATCTTTAAACAACTGTGCAACAAGTGAGGACAATAACCTCAAAATGTATACAATGTATCAGTATATTGATCAGGGGTAGACATGCATATTGCAATATGATAAATATATATTGTATCAATATACAAAATGTCTTAATATACAAGAATCTATACCAATGTAAATTGCCTATAAATAATAGCTAAAAAGTATTCACTCTATTACTCACTATTATTTTTTTCTAATTTTTTACTCACTATTATTATTAGTGTGAGTAAGCTCACACTAATTTATCCCATCCAAATTTCCTTTTTTTTCCCGAAGAGATCCCTGTCCCTACATAATTTCCTCCAACCCCCAACTCTATATCAATTATAATCAACCCCTAATTGATGTCCTTAATCTTGAGGAAAACTTTGTTGGGAGAGGGGACATCATCTTCTAGAATTACATTCAGCTATCATAGAGGCAATGTTCTTTCTGTAGGATATTGTGAAAATATAATTATGGTTAAGTTTCAAGATTACTGCCTTGTGCAATTACAAATAATCTCTGAGTATTTAGTAGGGTTTTTCCTGAGGTTCCTACTTGGAGTTCTGGCCAGAACGTTGAAAAAAAATTGCACCATTTCAGCTAACCAAATTGTAACAAAACTTATAGAATCAATGATTCATTAGTGCAGTCATCATAATTAGACATAGTGATATTCCATCATCTGGATTTTTCCTCTGTTAAATTTGGATATTTTGAAAAGTTGCATTAGATTTTTTTAAGCAATTAGAAGCCATTTAGAAAATTACTTCTTTCCAATAACAGCTAAGGATAAATGAAATTAGTTCTTTATGTCTGCACATTGCCTGACATAACTGGAGAATGGCAGAAAGTTGTGTGAACAGAATGTGAGCCAACCCTGACAAGCCAAGCCCTGAAAATACTAATGAGCCAGATTATGGGTAGTTAATTTTTGTTAAAATAGTTTTTTCTTTCAAAAAAAAAAGTTACTATTCTTTACTAGAAGCCAGTTTGAATAAGCCTAATTACAAAAGAAGAACATCTCAAAAGCACTCAGTGCAAGCATTCATTAGTGGTTAGCTGACAAAAGTGCTGTTCAGGCATTAAAACAGTGGCTTGATGTGAGATTTTCCTCTGTATTCTGTGATTACCATTAATGAATAAAGAACTGTCTTGAGCCTATAGCAGAGCAGGACAGAACATAGCAGAGCTAGGCAGGGAGGACTAGACTGAATGATGGGAGGAAGAAGGATGGAGCAGGGAGAAGCCATATAGCCCCACTGGAACTGGACGGAACTTTACCTGGTAAGTCACAGCAACATGGCAACACACTGATTATTAAAATGGGATAAATTAATATGGAAGAGTTAGCCAATAAAAGTCAAGAGTTAGTGGGCCAAACAGTGATTTAATTAATATGGTTTATATGTGATTATTTTGGTTCTGAGTGGCCTGGATGAACAAGCAGAGAGCAGCTGGGAACCAACAAGCAGTCTCCTTACAACAACTGACTTGCCAATGTGGTGAATTAAATCCATGTGAAACCTGAGAGAGCTTGGAAAGGAATTCTAGGCACAAAAGAACAGAGTTAAGCACTGCTTTTTGTCTGCCAGCATTCTTCTGGTGTCATGCCACAGTTCCTTTATGAGAGGTTTTCCAGATTCAGTGGTTGTTTGCCTGGAAGTGGGGCAGTGTGCATAGCTCTCAGAGACAACAAGCAGCTCCCCTATGCTGGACTGGGCATGGCAATCAGGCACTGCCATATTACCTCTAGAAATGATGCATCAGTTTTTGAACTCTACATTTTTCTCTGCTCCCCTCCCTGCCTTTCCCCTAAAAAGTGCTTAGCATTTAAAGAAGCACTCCTGGGCAGTAAATAATTACAGATATACAATCCGGCAGATTCAGACATAAAAGACCTCTAAGTTGGTCACAGTGCTGGCTAAATATATGTAGGCTTGGGAGAGAGAAGAAAAAGAGTATAGAGAGTCGTAAAAAGAAGTAAATGGTTTATTAGAAAATGAAACAAATTCTTTAAAGATATAGAGTACAGACAGTCATAGATTAAAAGGAGTAAAATAATAAGCCACATAAAGATGGAAAATATACAGAGTCTGGATTATGTGTATTATTGTGTTTTCTTTGAATTTTTCAACATTGAAGGAGCTAAGTACAGAGAGACATTTCATTGTATAGGCTGCTAAGATAAACCAACATAAAGGTATCTTGACTTTGAAATTTGAATCTAATAATATGTTTCTTTGGAAAAGAGGTTCTTATTTTGTTTCCACAGATGAGAAACTGTGGATTCTTTCCAGACTAATGTGTTTTGATGCACTGAAACACCCTGAAAGGTTGCCATGAAAACCCCCCAAATATTATTTTGCCCAACTGCTGACTGAGATGAAGCTAGCATGCAGGATATAACATGAAAGACCTCCTAAGAGCACCCCCAACCAGCAGGTAGTAGTCTACAGAACTGTGCCCATATTCCCAAATATTATTTATAAATATTAATTAATATTTAAAGGGGGATATGCTGTAAAGATTTGCAAGGGTTTAGATCTTAGCTTATTGATATACATTTAAGGTCAATTTTGTTATATGTATATTTCTGCTCTTAATTAAGGGATTGTATTTGTGTAATACATTTAAAGTACAATGTATAATTAAGAAATATAAATTAGTAGATAATCATCTATTATAGCCAAGCTTGTAGTCATGTTATATTTTCTAGATGGCAGATATGTATTTAAGATGGATAGGCATTCTTCAAATCTTTGAAATACTATTGAATATGGCATTTAAAGTGTTTTAAGGACTTAGGTCTTTTCATGACAATGAGACACATCTTCTCCTGGCAGCACCAATCTACTTCAAGAGCAAGATGGACATTGAAGAGGCTCCTTATAGAGTTGGTTAGTCATTTGGGCAAGAAACTGCTTTTGCCTGAAATGCTAGACTGGACCTGTGGGACCCACTGAAAAATGACTACTAAGGATGCATAAAGAAGGTGAGGCAGCCCAAATTCTCTAAATGATTTTTCACGAATGTTTGTTTACATTTAAAGGGTGATATGCTATAGATATTAATATTTTGCTTTGGTATGGGTCTTGGTTTATTGGTACAAAATTTAGGTCAATTTTGTTATATGTATATTTGTGCTCTTGATTAAGGTACTGTGTGCAGCTCATTTAAAAATGTAGAAATACAGGTAATAGAAAGTCATCTATAATAGTCAAACTTGTAGTCATCTTAGTTAGGTTTTCTAGATACATAGAGATATATTTCAGTTATATAGATAATCTTCAATTCTTTAAAAGACCTACAGAATATGACATTTAAAATGTTATAATAACTTAACTTAGGACATTTTATGACAATGAGGCACCTCTGCTCCTGACAGCATCAATTACTTCAAGAGGATGATGATTATCATAGAGACTCTTAATGGAGTTTGTTCGCCATTTGGGCAAGAAATTGCTCTTGCCTTTATTGCTTGATGTTATGCTGTATAAATTGGGCATGCAGGACCCACAGAAAAAATGACTGCTGAACTTGCCTAAAGGTGAGACTGCTCTTTAGGGTTCCTGGTTCCTGACAGAATCAGCCAGACATTCAGTATAACACAGATGAAAGCAACTGATGGACTTTGCCATTGTAAGGCAGAACAGATCATCAAATTTCCTGGAAAATACTGCTGGATGCTATGGGCCTGTAGGCTGAAGACTGGATGCCCCAATGTTACAGAATGACTTTGGCTGACTGTCTAGGAAACAAGAAGTCTCTGTCAATTCTAGAGTTTAGGAAGTTGCTTACAATGCACTTTCCATTTACTTAGATAATATCATATCCTTCTGGAGTCTCTGATGGACTTGAAGAATAAATATTTATAATTATAACTTTCCTTAGTTATAATAAAAGATAAAGTAGAAATAAATATTGTAATTGTAATTGTTGCTTGATACCTGTTTTTTATATGTAATTTTGCTATTGTAAAGTGAAAATCTTAATTTTTATTTAAACAGAAAAGGGAAAATGGTGTATGAGCCCTTTCTGTTTATGTGTTGTTTTATATTGGTTAATGAATAAAGAACTGACTTGGCCTGTGATAGGGTAGAGTAGAGCTAGGTGGGGAAACTAAACTGAAGGCTGGAAGAAAGAAGGCACAGTCAAAGAAATGCCATGAGGCCGCCAGAGGAGAAAGACTCAAGCCGCCATCCAGAACTTTGCTGGTAGGCCAAGATTCTCATGGCAAAATATAAAATGATAGAAATTGATTAATTCAATATGTAAGAACTTGCAAGAGTCATTGGCCAAGCAGTGTTTTCAATAATATAGTTTCTGTGTTATTATTTTGGGTCTGAGCTGGCAGGCAGTAAAGAAATGAAATAGCAACCTCATAATATAGAACAGTCAAATGTAAATTTTAATGTTTTCTCAATTGACAAACTAACATTAACATTATCATAAACAGTTGATTGATTATATTATTTGTGTGTATACCTATATTTGCATATTAAAATACTGGTATATGTGTACCATGCTACACATGTGGAGCTCAGAGGAAAACCTTGCATGTGAACCTTTGCTTTCTACTTCTATTGAAACAGTGGTTCTCTATAAATAATAGAGACAAAAAAAAAAAGAGAAAATGTTTATTCTTCTACTTCTTTTATTATTTTATGTGTGGAAGTTTGTTCTGCATATATTTCTGCACATCCTATGTGTGTCTCATGACTGCAAAAGTACAGAAGTCAGAAGAGTGTATCTGGTCCCTTAGCACTGGAGGTAAAAACACTTACACGCTACCATGTTGAAGATCAATCCTAGGTTCTCTGGAAGAGAAGTCAATACTTTTAACTAATGAACTGTTTCTCCAGAGCCTATCTATTTTTTGTACTGTTTCTGCTAAGTAGCCTATGATCTTTCATTGTGATTACAGATACAAATCATGTTGCCTGGTTCTTTGTTCATTTTGAGGAATCAAATTCAGGACCTCATAAGTGAAAAGAAAGGTTGTTGCCCGATGAACCATCTCCTTGGCCCAGGTACAGATTTAATTCTATATTAAACATGGTTTTTAACATAATTTCCGCTTCAGTCTGAAGAAAAGACTATTGAACTCAGGTGTAAAAGATCAATCATTTGTCCTTTTTTGTCATATTTCCTATAGAGACAAAATGTCCTTATCACACATTATTTTCAAAAAAGTTTATCTTTCAGATATTAATGTAAATATTAAAAAGAACTGAGTGTCAGTCCTATGCCAATTTTCCACTTCATTTTTCTTTTCTTTGAAACACACTGTGATATATACAGAAATGGTTACTTTCAAAAATACAAAAATTAGTGAAAGGCAGCAAATCACAGAAACCTTGACCAATGTTCAATTGTATATAGACATGGTATGTTTTACAGTGAATCTTCTCTCTTCTAACTTTGCACCTGCTTTAATGAAATGTTTTCTTGGGAAGAAGATGGTGATATTTGGAAATTTAGAGATCACTATAGTCAGATGATACAAACTACTTTGTATTTATAAAATAAATCACAAGGCAATACTATTTGTTCTATTGGTTTTATTGAAATGTATTATTGCATTTTGTTGTTTAATATTAAAATACATTAGACAATAGCTTGTAGTACCTCACTTCATGACTTTGAAACTTGGTGCTTTCACCTCAGACTTTTCATAATGTGGAGGCAAAAGATACCAGCGTAGAATGTGCTGTAGCTATTTCTCAAATTTCTTAATCTTTGAACTAAAAATTTATCTGGAAGTGAAAACACCTTTTCACAATGCCTTTTCTTTTCTCAGGAGACATCAAATTTTATTCAAACAATTATGTGCTATTAACTGAAGAATAAATTAGGAGAAAGATTGCACCATTAATTAAGTCTAAATTCTTAACTTCACACAATAAACATTGGCAAGTTTTATACTAAGGAGCTGTAATTTAACACACCTTAAAGACTTCTTTTATAGCTAAACGACTTTTCCTAATGCTCTCTACTTACTTGCTTTACTAAAGCTTGCGTCTTAGAAATGACTTTATAAATGTAAAAATATTCTGACAAGTAATATAATAGAAAACATTAGAATATATTTTTAATGCTGTTTATCATCAATGATTAATGCATCTAGCAAGTAACTTTGCAAAGTGAAAAGCGTGTATAGAAAATTTAAAGTATGTTTAACATACAAGGCAATTTTACTGTTAGGTGAACAAGTATGGGATTTTCTAAGTCATATGAGGTTTTAATATGCTTTTCCTTGATTAAACATTACATTTAACTAAGACTATATTCTCTCTATATATAAAAGGCACTGAGGCAAGGAGCTTACAGGCATATATATATGAAGAGTGGATAAAAAGAATTCATNTAAAAAGAATTCATAATAAACATTGAAATTAAATGAAAATATATTCTATAATGCTAGGCTTAAAGACAGATTCTCAGCCATTTTCAATAAGCAAATAGCATTGAGACTGAAAGAATCTTATTTGTGGTGGCAACAGTTCGAATGGCTTACATGCTATTACTAGTCCCATGTCACTATAGAACCTCATTAATTACATTCGTTATCCAGAGTCAAAAATGCTTACTTCTATTTCATTTGTTTACTTATACACAGTTCACAACTTCATTTATCCTTGCAACTGTATGAAATTACATTGTGTATATGAAGCAGTTTCATTTTCTATCCATTAATTGATACAGAGGAGCATTGCCCCTGGGTGAATAGATGTTTCTGGGGGAATAATAGATTCCTTTTTATATAGATTCGGGAGTGGTATAGTTAAGTCACATGATTCATCTATCTTTAGCTTTTAAAAAACTCTCTACAAAGATTTCCATAATAGCTGCATGCATAAGTTTATAGTCTTACCAATAGTAAGTTATTCTTTCCCACATCTATGATAACATTTGATGTCATTTATTGACCTGATCTAAGTCATGATGAGATGGTGAGATGGAATTTCAAAGTTGTTTCAATTTATATTTTCAATAGTCTTGTAATTTATGATATTGAATACTTTTGAAACAAGTTTTTCACCCATTTGTATCTGTTTCATTCATTATTGAGAACTTTCTGCTTAGATATACAGTAACTTTACTTCAAATTGGGTTGCTTCTTTCCTTGATTTTTTTTTAGTTCTTAGCATATTCTAGATATTAATCTCCTGAAGGATGTATAACTTGCAAAATTTTATTTCTCATTCTGTAGATTTTCTCTTCATTGTTTGTGCTCTCCTAATGCAGAGCAGTCCCATTTGCTGAAAATCTCCCACCCACCCAGCATCCTCTCAGTCTTTATTTATGTTACTCTTTCTATCACTTTACAGAACTAAACTTAAATATGTCATCATCAGAGGGGTCAACTTTGATGAGCATACCTCAAATTTCATTTCTGTGTTCCCTTGGGAAGTCCCTTATCACAGGTATCCTTTATGTACAAATACTGCTGTGTTCTCTTCAGAAGATGTCAGTATTCTAAATTGCATTAGTTAAATATTTGACTGTATATTTCTATTTTTGCTTCCCATTACAGGATAACTATGTTGGTCACAAACTTTTCATAATTACCACTTTATGCCTGGTGCCCTAATCAATTCCTGGCATGGTAAGAATAGTTTTATCTATATAAAGAGTTCCAGTCCAGAAAGATGAACATAGTGAGATATTATTTCTAAATGCATAAATAAAAACAAATCTTCATCCTTTTGGATGACAAATCATTCAGAGATAATTATAGATAATTATATGTTTGTTCTATAAAGCTAACCTCATTTAATTATTTAAAAATTGTGTAGGCATATTTTGCTTACATGTATTTCTTAACAACCCATGCACAATTGGTGCCTACAGATGCCAGAAAAGGGTATCCGACTTCCTAGGATTGTAGTCTTAGAGTGTTGTGAGCCATGATGTGGTTGCTGGGAGTTGACCCTGGGTCGTCTGGAAGCCTGTGCTATTAAGCACTGTGCTATCACTCCATCCCCACTTACACAGCCATTCATGACTCATTTCCTATTTTCTTTATTTTGTGTGTGTGCTGGTGAGGGAGAGGTGGTATTTAGGATTCAACTTAGGACATTGCACATTCTAGACAAGTATTCTACAAGTGAGATCTGTCCTAAAGACTTTTTTATTTTTATTTGAGAAAGATTATATCTCAGTTGAACAGGCTTTTGTTGAGCTTGTGATTTCCCTCCCTTTGCTTCCCACGTAAGTTTGATCCCTATTGGACCATCTATGACCTCATTTTTAATATGACTGGAATTGTTCCAGGTACTAAAATCGGTGTCCAATAAAATAGTTCTTGTTTGAATGTGGAATGATGACTAATATAATATAAATTTACAATTTTTTTCTTATCTTTATTTATATAGAGACCTTCATATGCTGTGACAGTATTAGTCACTTCAGTGATCTTTGAAACTCTGGATGAAATAGTAAAACATATTTCATACCCACAAAACTGAAAACAACATCCTGTTAGGTGAAAGTCAAATAGTTCTACAAACACCAGGCTGACACTACTAGTTCTTTTTTTTATAATCTGCATGACTGATAAAAATATTTTTCTTGAGTAATAAAGTTTAATGACTAAGAATATATTTTAATAAATTATTTACCACAAGCAATTTGCAGATGATTTGGCCTAATTGGACATCTAGCAGACCACAAATGAAACACATAGTGCTGCAAACATTACCTGTGGGAGGTAATATAAGAAAATTGTTTATTTTCTTTGTGTTCATTATATAATGATGAATTAGCAGAATAAGCTCTGGGTAACATGAACTCAGTGGGAATCTTCTATTCAGACTTAAATGGCAAAGAGAAAGTGATCAGTGCCTATATTATGACAGTAGAAAGCAAGGGGACAGTTCCAACAAAATGATCTCTTCACATATTTTCAGGTATCTTCTTGTCTTTTTGTATTTGTGTGTGTGTGTGTGTATGTGTGTGTGCATTTGTTGGGGGGCTACCATAAATTTGAGCATATATGTATGGACATTCTGGTGAATGTGGAAACTAGAGATTGATGTCTATTTTCTTCTTCCATTATTCTTCAATTTATTTATTATTTCATGATTTCATTTGAAGCTAAAGCTCCTTGGTTTAGCCATTCTAGTTGGCTAGCTTCCCTAGTATCCTGTTGCTGAGTTGACTGTTAGTCTACTAACACTCTAGGAATTAAATGGCATCTGCTTGGGCAGCGAGTGCTTTATCCACTAAACCATTTCCCCACATCATCCTGTTTATAAGGTCTATATACTCAATAAAAAAGAATAAACAATGGGGACTGGAAATGGGGGAGAAATACACAGGGTTGTTTGAGAGAATTGGCAAAGTAAATGATTATTAGGAAACTTTTAAGCTATTAACACTAGCTTTGGAACATCACTAACAAACCCTGGAGTTGCTTGCATACAGAAGGCTCTCCTTAGACACTAAGGCTAAGAGGCTTCTTATCTCAGAAACTGTTTCTGTAATTATAAGCAATTTTCTGATTGTGCAATTCCTCAGTAAAATGTGACAAATTCCCAATCAATAACAATAGGTTATTCCTAAAGAAAGAATGATGTTACATTTCAAATAACAAAAGAGTGGGATCAAGAGTTGAAGTCAAAGCCTTTTCCCTATCTCCATAAGAGATAGGCATTCAAATCTGATAATGACCAAGAAGCTTCAACATTGTGATCTTTTGAGAAGTGAAGTCCCTACTTAATTAAACATATAAAGAAAAAGACATAATAAGAAGACATTTTCACAAACTGTCCAAGTATCACAAGAAGGCCCTGCAGTAAAACACTGCGGAGGGGTAGAATTTCATATTGTGAACAGAATTCATAGTAGGTTGTAATATTAGAAATGCACTGCAATGACCTGGGACTATTGTCTCATTTTAAATTGGCAAGTAATAATATCCATGTATAATGTGACTTTGCTATATATATATGTGTGTGATTTGTGAAATGACAAGATCAGCATAAAGAGCACCACTGTCACCTAAAACACTTAAAGAGTATCTTTATTTTAAATGGGCACCACATTCTTGTTATTTCTAAATACACTATTCATCTTGCTTATAATCCTCTTACAATACAATGGCTCAGCACATGTTCTCCTAAACTTTAGGTTTATCCTCATTAGTTAATATCTTGTTCTTCTTGCCCCTTTCTATCTCTCTACCTTCCCCAAACAAATCCCTACCTGCTCCTGGTAACCACCAACCTTAGAACTTAGCCATTTTTAGCTTCAACACACAAGTATGATGATTCTTTGTTCGTGTCTCTGCATCTACCTGGCGATATAGTTTTTGCTTGGGAATAATTAAATCAATTTTTCATGGATATGTGGCTATTAAGCTTCATTACATTTAGACGCACGTCCGACCATGATTGCAAACATTCTCCAGTGATAATAATTATAAAATATAATATGATGAAAAATAATTTGTACTATGCACTGAACAAGTAAGAACATCTATTCCAGTTGCTTTCAATTTATCTTATTTTACTTATTGAATCATTAACCTTGATTTTTAATTCAGATAGAATTACATTTAATATTCTCTTGACACATACTAAGAATATTTTCCTTCTTTTCGAAGATGAATAGCATTTAATTTACATTTAGGTGCGAATTATTAGAAGCCTACCTCGAACTGAATTCTTAAAAATGGAAAAATTAAGTAAAATGTATTATGTGTATATTTAACATGTATTAAGTTACATTTATTAACAAGCAAACCAAATAATAAAAGGAGAAAAATCCCATCTTTTAGCATATGCCCATACTCAAAAATGAATAAGAGTCAAACTAAGCAGCTCTATTGACATTTATGAATCTAGTTAAGCTAATTTTTCTGTAGAATTAAACATAGTCCAAAGCAATTATTGAAGGGGCTTACTTTTTAAATCTGAAAAGCATTCTTCTGCTTGTATTTTGATGCCTAGAAAAGGTTGCAAAACAAAAGATTCTAAACAATACCAGCCTCTCTGCTCATGATTAACACGGCTCTCCACTGGGAGTAGAAAATACTACACTGCAGTCACACTTCAGGGCCCAGATGCTTTGCTGATACCATGCACCACAGACCACCTGTTGTTACACATTCACATGCACTTTAGTCTGCCATTCAAGGGTCCGCTGTGCACAAATTCGTGTTCGCTTGCCCTGCTTTGGCAGTTTTCCAATGATATGTAAGTGTGGTGAGTTTTGCCATTTCTACATGCAGTGCTTTTCAAGTGCCTTTAAGTTCCTCTCCACCTCTATAAATGTTACAAAGTCATTATCGCCATGCATATTACCTAAGCCAACATAATGTCACACAATGCTGACTAAACAAAGGATTACAAATGGACTTACATGGGATTTCTATAAATATCTTACATTATTCTGCCCATATACACATAAAATTTAAGTGGCTTATTCACGTGATGCTCACTTTTCTTTAATTTTTGGGATCATAAAGAGAACCAATTCTGAGTATGATTTATAGTTGTTGCTTAGATCTATGAACAACATTAAGAAATGTGGTATATTGAATAGTGAATATGTAACAACTTTTAAATAATCTCTTTAATCTTCAAGAGCCATTGCCTCATATGCCCAGGGACTATTAATGAAAACTGACCTTCTTTGCAATAGTGTATATTTTAAAGAGCATGCTACTTTTACACCTAGCAAAGTCCATTCTCTATTTATTTTATAAGGTCCTTTTTAAAGAATGCATATTGTGACTTTGCTTACTTGTTAGAGAAATCCTCCATTGTGTGGTACAATGACATCTTAATTAAATATTAGCAAAATACAACAAATAAATCAAAAGAGAATGCAGTTAAAGTAGGTTATTGGATCCAGGAAGAGTTTAAAAACTCACAAATTCTAAACTCATTTAAGAAGACACTATAGTGTTCAATGCTTTCTTTCCCCAACTGTACTAGGGAGTAAACCATTGAAAGAGCATTAGACATGCTGACAATTTCAAAATTGTTGCACACAAAACATGGAACAGACAACTGTATTGCACAAAGACAAGCAAAACTAATGTATTATACTCCAAAACTAAGTGATCTTGTTCCAGTATTGAAAAATATGTCACACCCACATTCACATCCACCTCCACACACCAACAGTGCATTATGAATACATGAAAAAAATTAAATGAATTACTATCATGATTGTAAGGACCACAGAAAGAGTGCCTACTAGTGGAATAAAAGTTCTATTTTAGAAACACCTTCCTGGGCATTTTTCAATGCAGTAAATATGCTTGCATTTCTTTACCCAGCAAAGTATTGCCAGTCTGAATACTGTATAAGATGAATGTGTTTCCTAAACACACAAGATGCTTGAATAGCACTTTAGCTCCCATTTCATTTTTCCCGGGATTGGTGTAAAATGCTTGACTTTTTGGATAATCTCAACAGAGAGAGAATTATAAAGTTGGGAAGTAGGATGCAGTGTAAAATCAGAAGTTGAGCGCTCATTCTGTCTCTTGTTTCTCAACAATGAAGCTTGGGGAAGCTAGGCAGGCACTCTAGCACTGATCTATATTGCCAGTCCTTTTGCTCATTTTTCTTAATTTTGCTACTCAATGTCACTAACGTACCCAGACTGGCCTTTTCCTTTCACTGTGTGACCTACGCAGGCCCTGGACTTGTCTTCTTCCTGCTGCGGACTTCTCAATGACTAGGATGATAGACCTGTACCAGGAGGTTACAGTTACATGCTTAGTTTCATTTCAGCATATTGAATTCAAGAAGGAACACTCCAAAGATGAAATAGTTGGGTAAAATTTAAACCAAAATCAAGTGTCACATTTCATTTCCAATGGTTTGCCCGTATTTTTTTTCCTTGACAAAACTCAAAACTATAGAGTAATGGTGTTAGAAAAAAAAATCACCATGACTCTGGTGTGTTATAAATTTCAGGGAAAAACAAAGGAAAGAAAAAACCCCAAGTATATGTGTAGGGTGTAAAGGGACAGAGCTGGAACAGTCTTGACGATGATGGCTACAGTAGAAACCATGTGGAAAAGAAATCTACCACAGATATAAATGGAAGTCAATTCCTGCAAACACTGGGAGGAGTTAAGACTTGAAGGAGTGATAATATAGACGGCTGACAGAGTGAAGTGAACTATCTTGTAAAGTTTTCTGGGCACCATTTAGAGTAGGCACTTGATTTGTCACATTTGTGTAATGAGATCTAAAATGTTTGAACTGGAAGATAACTAATATCTTGGATATTAAAATATTTTATGGTGATAATTGTGAAAGAAGTACAAAACACAATAACCTGCAGGGGAAATTGATGGTATCTTAGCAGCAATTAGATCAGCAGTTGCTTTCTACCTCTGTTTTTAAAACCTGAAAGGACAGGAAGTGATTTGTGTTCTGGAGAGAAGGTTTTATACATAAAACAAGATTCATGGGATGGATAGATGAAATGGCTCAGCACTTGAGACAACTTGCTGCTAGAGTAGATAGAGTTTAACTCCCAGCACCACCGTGAGGAGTCTCAAAATTACCTATTACTCCAGATCCAGGGAAGCCAGTATCTTTTGGACTTTATAGATATCTGAAATCATGAGCATAGTACCCCCTTGTGATATACACAGACACACACACACACCAAAAACACATACATGCACAAACACACATAATTAAATGTTTTAAAAAATCTTATCATTGAGTTTTGCACCACAAATATGTGTAAAACACCTGGCTGAGGACAGGTACTTGATGAAATCTGATTCACTTTTCTAACTGCCTTATCTGTCCTCCTCTTCAATCAGTATTCTGGTAGTCGAGGACTGCTTTATCATTCCCAGTACCCAGACCCCAAATAATTACCCAGAAACTATATTAATTAAAAATTGTCTGGCCTATTAGCTCTGGTTTCTAATTAACTAACTCTTACATCTTAAGTTAACCAATTTCTATTATTTTATATTTTACCACAGGGCTCGTGGTTCACTGGTAAGTTTTCGAGGCATATGTCTCCTTTGGCAGCTACATGGTGTCTCTTTGACTGCACCTTCTTTTCTCCTCTATCTCTGCTTGGCATTCCCACTTTGTTCTATTCTACACTGCCAAAAGCCCAAAGCAGATTCTTTATTAAACAACGGTATTAAAATACATTCACAGCATATAGAGGGGAATCCCACATCGTACTCTCAGAGACAGAATCATTGATTTCAATGATAAGACAATATATGTGGAATATATTGACCTTGAATTGAATATTAAAACATGTTTAGATGTATTTTCATATTTGAATTATTGATGGAAAATGTAATTTTCTGATTTTTTATAGTTTCTAGGTAAATGTACTGAAATGTAGGAAATGTGCCTAAAGAGGCAAAAGGGAAGTTCATCGAGAGAAAAGCCTTTAAATCTGATGGGCAGGGTTTGGGCTCTCATGAATCTTCCATATAGATGTTATGCCTGTGTTGTTAGATGATAAGGAAGAAGACAGATAATTTCTTTAAAAAGAGGCAATATGAGTAGAATTTCATTCAGCACTGTCTTTAAAGATTTTGGAAGGAGCCTATGATCCACAGAAAGCCTGGAAACTAGGAACTAGAAATAATCTCATCCTGCAGCCAGAAAGAAAAGTCACAAGTATTGAACATTGCCCTCTAGCTTATAAAATATTTTTTGCTTTTATTGGTTGATGAATAAAGCTCCTTCGGCCTATGGCAAGGCAGAGTATAGCTAGTATATTATAGTGTCTATTTTATAGAAAATATAAAATATAGCTCACACTCTTAACATAAAAATAAAACTAATGCTAAATTTTAAAGAAAATCATACATTGATACATATGGATGGATAATTAGAGGTGACTAGAAAGAAAAATATACATAAAATGCAGTATGTTTTTAGCTTGACACTGAGGGACCTCTAGCTGTCCTGAAAATGGCAAACATTACAGAGTGTTTTTGTCTTTTACTCTCCTTTCTTTCACTAAAAACAGTTAGATTACATTCCTAAAGCTAGCCCTCAATGTCCATTCCCTTATTAGGAGAGTGACTCATTCCTAAGACAACACACTGAAGTCTAGCTATCAAAATTCATTATTTGGTTAATATGTCCAATCAGAATCTACCAACTTTCCCTAGCACAGAGTCCTTAACAGTTCAATTCTATGAAAAATAAAAAAAAAGCACTTGCTTGGGCAGTTGGTGGGATCAGGACTGCTAGGAGTGTACAGGCAGGAGAGCGTGGTGGATTCCTGACACCATATACAGGGTGCACAATGCTCTGCATGGTATATCTCACTATTACTCAAATAAAAAGTGTTTATATGTAGTAATAGGGGGAGCAGGCCCTGCTTTTCGTCCAGCCCAGCTCCCACACGGCTAGCTCATACCCGGAAATAACAACACACAAATTGTATT
>LOEQ01003311.1:47641-59309 GCA_001685075.1 Bramus lutescens
TTATTAACCAATGAAAGTAACACATAGACAGATGACCCTCCTACATCATTTATACGCTGCATGTTCATTCTCAGAGTTAAAGTTCTGAGTGTGACTCCTAACTGGCAGTCCCAGACCTGGCAGTAATGGTACACGTCCATCATTTTGAATGTGGAGAGAGGTGGAGCCAGCATCCAGAGCCACTGCAACAAAGCTGCTTACCATTTTAAAAGCTCTTCAAGACAGTAAAGAATTACAGATACATAATAAAACAGATTCAGATATAAAAGATCTTTAAATGAATCTTAGTGTTGGATAAATGTACATAGGCTTGGGAGAGAAGAGTACTTAGAGTTATAAAAAGAAGTAAATGGTTTTTTAAAAAATAAAACAAAGTCTTTAATAAAACAAAGTATAGACAGTCATATATTAAAGGAGTAAAGATAATAAAATAACTATTAAAGTTGTAGAAAAAGAAATAGGGTAAAAATAAGCTGCATAAAGATGAAAAATTCACAGAGTATGAATTATGTATATTATTGTGTTATCTTTGAATTTTTTGACTTCAGGGAGTCATTTGATTCTGGGGACTGCTAAGCTAAACCAACATAATGGTATCTTGACTTCAAAATTTGAGTCTAAGGATATGTTGCTTTGTAAAAAAGGCTCCCTTTTTGTTTCCACAGAGGATGAGAACCTGTGGAATCATTTTAGACTAATGTAGTTTGATGGACCAAGACCCTCTGAAAGCTTGCATTGAACACCCCTCAAAAATTACTTTGCCCCATAAACAACAGGTAGAATTTTGGAAAGAACTATGCCCATATTTCCAACTATTGTCTATAATTTTTTTTACATTTAAAATTGGTGTGGATCTTGGTTTATTGATACAAATTTAAGGTAAATTTTGTTATACTGTATATATGTATTTCTGGTCATTATTAAGGAAATCAACTAAAATAGTCAAGCTTCTAGTCATGTTAGTAAGATTTTCTAGATGTAAGAGATGTATTTCACATATACAGGTATTCTTCAAACATTTCAAATACTACAGAACATAGGATTTAAAATGTTTTATAACTTAGGATTTTCATGACAATGAGACACATCTGCTCCTGGCAGTGCCAATCTACTTCAAGAGGAAGAAGATTGGAATTGAAGAGACTCCTTATGGAGTTGGTTAGCCATATGGGCAAGAAACTGATTTGTCTGGACTGTTTGATGAACTGGATATGCAGGACCCACGGAGAAATGACTGCTGAATTTGCCTAAAGGTGAGATGATCTTGCAGGGTTTCTGCTTCTTGAAAGAGTCTGACAGACATTCAACAGGACACAGAAGAAAGTGACTGACAAACTACCAATATAAGTGGAACTGTCTTTGAAATGTCCTGTTTCATGAAAAAGTCTGCAAGATACTATTGTCCTGCAGGCTGAAGATGGATGCCTCATGGGTACAGAAAAACTTTTGGTGACTTTCCAGGCAGCAATATGCCTCTGTCAATTCTCAAGTTTTGAAAGTTGCTTGCAATGCACATCCTCTTTACTTAGGTAATATAATATCCTTCTGGAGTCTTTGTTGTAGTTGAAGAATAGATAGTATGATGTAAATATTGGAACTATTACTGTGCTTCATGCCTGTTTTGTTATATGTAATTTTACTATGTTAAAATTAAAACCTTCTTTTTTCATTTAAACAGAAAAGGGGAGGTGATGTGGGATTCTCCTCTGTATGGTGTGAATATCATTGGTTAATAAAGGAACTGCTTTGTGCCTTAGTAGAGCTATAGGAAAACAGAGCGAGGCAGAGAAAACTAAATGGAATGCTGGGAGAAAATAGGAGGAGTCAGAGAGAAGCCACATAGCCCTGCCAGAGCCAGATGGAAAATTAGCCAGTAAGCCACAGCCATGTGGTGACACATAGATGAATAGAAATGGGTTAAATTAATATATAAGAGTTAGCCAATAAGAAGCTGGAACTAATGGGCCAAGCGGTCATTTAATTAATACAGTTTCTTTGTGATTATTTCAGGACTATGCAACCTGGAAACAACAAGCAGCCCCCTCCTTACTAAACATATTCACAACATAGACTAGGACATCCCACATCATTTTCCCTTATATATCTAATTAAAATGAAGGTTTTAATTTTAACATTGTAATATTGCATATAAAAAAGAGTTACCAAGCAAGCATTAAAATTACAATATTTAGTCTATTTACATTTGACAAAATTAAAGAAAATTCTCTATCATCTTTCTTTGTAAAGCTACAGCTTCATGTCTAATTTATCTTTTATCATAACTAAGGAATACTTTAATTATAATTATCTAGTCTTCAAATCCATCAAAGACCCCAGAATGATATAATATTACCTGAGTAAACATGAAGTACATTGCAAACAACTTCCAAAACTCTATAAATGGCAGAGATATGTGACTGCCTGGACAGTCATCCAAATTTATCTGTAATGTTGGGAAATCTATCTTCTGCAGATAGGCCTAGAGTGTCCGGCAGATTTCTCAGTGAAGCAAGAAACTCTAAGGATGATACCACCTATTTTGGCAAAATTTTCCATTGCTTTCTGTAGTGTACTGCAGAATATCTGTTAGACTCTTCCATGAAGCAAGAACCTTGTCCCACCTTGTTTTGACAAGCTCACCAGTAATTTTCCTATAGGTATTGCATATCCAGATAATGCAGCCTACTGTCAAGCAGGCCAGGCAAGAGAAGTTTCTTGCTCAAATGGCTAGCCTTGCCAAATTGAAAGCAAACTTCATAAGAAGGGTCTTTAATGTCCATCATCCTCTTTATGCAATTGGTACTGCCAGGAACAGGAATCTCTCACTGTCAAGAAGAGTCTAAGTTTTTAAAACATTTTTAATGCCATGTTCTGTAGATATTTGAAGTATTTGAAGATTTTATATCCATATGTAATATGTCTGTATTACCTTGAAAACATAACTAATATAACTATAAGTTTGGCTGTTATAGATGACTATTAATTTATATCTCATAACTATACATTACATTTTTAAATGAGCTGCATAAACATAATACCTTAAACAAGAGTAGAAATATACATATAGTATAACAAAATTTACCTTAAATTTGTGTCAGTAAATCAAAATCCATGCCAATATAAAATATTTATATCTATGTAATATCCCCCTTTCTTCTTTAGAAAGAGATTTATATGACTATTAATTATATATAATATACTCCTTTAAATGAAAACAAACATTTATAAACAATATTTTGGGAATTTTGGCATAATTTTCTGTACTACATCCTACTGCTTGGGGTTGCTGGTTATCTTATGACAATCCTTAGAAATTTTAGAATTATGGCTAAATCTTTGTTGTAGTATTCTGTAAGGCTGCATACTCTGAACCAGTTGCCTTGAAACTGTTCTGGATGTCAGGTCACCCTGGTCATTGTCCCAATGTAGACCTCTCAGGGGGGTCTTACTTGATCAAACCACATCAATCTGGACAGAATCCACAGCTTCTTCTTACTTATCTTCAGTGGGAACAAAAGCAGATCCTTTTCCCAAAGCAACATATCCTTAGACCCAAAATTTGAAGTTAAGAAAACTTTATGTTGGTTTTGCTTATGAGCCCCACAAACAAAGGTCTCCCTCCCTGCAGTTATTAACAGTCAAAAATGCAAAGAAAGCACAATTGTAACATATTCTAGACTATCTGTGTACTTTCCATTTTTACATGGCTTATTATAATTTTCTATTAGTCTACTTCATTTTTATCTATCTATCTATTTATTATTATTGGGGGGATTTTTGAGACACGGTTTCTCTGTAGTTTTTGGTTCCTCTCCTGGAAGTAGTTCTTGTAGACCAGGCTGGCTTCAAACTCACAGAGATCCACCAGCCTCTGCCTCCCTAGTACTGGGATTAAAGGCATGTGCCAACACTGCCCAGCCTACTTTCTTTTTAAAAATATCAGTTCATTATATTAAAGTTATTCTTTTAACCTATGACTATATCTATCCCTCAGCCTCTCTCTCCCAAGCCTATATATATCAAACACACTGTGACTTGTTTAGAATTTTTTTGTCTGAATCTGTATTTTGTATCTGTAATCATTTTATGGCCAGGAGACATTTTAAAATGCTAAATAGCAAGGCTAGGAGCAATGTCGAGGCTTTGGCTCTTGACTTCACCCTATTTGGTTTTCCAACATGGCAGAGGTACATTCAGTGGCAGCTCTGGAAGCCATGTTCATCATCCCAACTCTAGGGACACAGCAAGTCCATGCCATCATCAAGAAGCTTATAACATACAGCCCATAAACTCCATTCAAGTGCTCTGTAGGAAGACCTCTTGAAAATGCTGCCAGGGCACCAACACAAACCAGGAAAATATTTCTTAAAGAAATCTTGCAATTGTTCATGCCTAGCAAACAGAACCTATCTGAAAAAGTGTGGCTACCGAGAAGTTGGACTTTTTTTGTGGGTCTAAAAGCTCTCTTAAAAAAAAAAAGATTTTTAGATCTTATGTGGATTCATGTCAGATGGTGGTCCCCATTTGTAACTGGAGGTTTCTTATCCCACCTGGTTCCACAGCTGCTTTTAAAATAGCCAATCAGAAGATTAATATTAATAACATAGTGTTTGGCCTATTAGCTCAGGCTTAATATTAACTAGCTCTTGGAATTTCAATTAACCCATTTTGATTAGTTTATATTTTATCATGAGGTTTGTGGCTTATTACCTCACATCTTGGTTCTCTGGTGGTTGCTGGCATCTCCCCTGACTCCTCCCTCTTTCTTTCTGTATTCAGTTAGGCTTTACTACCTAGCTATATTCTACCCTGCCATAGGCCAAAACAGCTTTATTCATCAGCCAATAAAAGCAACACTTATTTGTAGTATTTGAGCATACAGAAGAACATCACACATCATCTTTCAGAACTAAGAGAATTAGAGCCAGACTGGTTCTTGAAGACTGAGCTGTTTTTCTTAATCATTAACTTGAGCAAAGGCCTACGCAGCTCCTTAGGTTAAGTTCATAGGCCCTGGCTGTGTAGCACTTCCTTGTATTTATTTTATTCATCAAAACTCTGTAAAAGCTAACATTATCATTATCAATTATATAGTACAGCTTAGGGAAGAATCATCCTTATAACAACACACAGGTAAAAATACTCAGTGGAGCAGGAAGTTTCCATGAGATAAATGCACTACATTACAGCATGTGGGGTTTTCCTTACATCACGCCAAATAACAAAAAAGGTAACAGTAACAAACATGTAAAGACACAGCAAGAGCAAAAAAAACAAACAAAAAAAACATTTCAGGGTCTGTGGTCTCTAGGCCTTGCCTGTCCAAGATTGACCCATCAGAGAATTTCTTCCTGGTGGGCTGACACCTTGAACTTCAATTGCTACCTGCTGCTAATCTGACAGGGCCACATCATGGTGGTATTACAGAAAATTTGCATTCTACCAGAAGACCCATCATTACTGTTCTTGGACATATGCTCAAAGGATATTCAATCATACCATATAGTTGGACACTTGCCCAACTAATTTCATTGCAACTTTGTTCATAATATCCAGAAACTGTATACAAAGTAGATATCACTTAATTGAAAAATGGATAAAGACAATGAGGTACATTTACACAATGGAGTATTACTCAGCTCTTAAAAACAATGACACCAGTAAAATTGCTTGCAAATAGACAGAAGGAGAAAAGGTCATTTTCATTGAGGTAATCCAGACACAGAAGATGAATTGATATGTACTTACTCATATATGGATATTAGCATTAAAATAAAGGAGAACCTTGCTAAAATCCACAAACCCAGAAAAACTAAGAAACAAGGAGGCTCAAGGGAGGAATGCATGAATCTCACTGTGAATAAACAATAGAACATTACCAGTGTATGGGGGAGGGGCCTGGAAGGGGAATGGGGATTGGAACAGAAGGGAATGGGAGAGAGGAGAATGGAGGGAGAGAGGAGAATGGAGGGAGAGAGTAGTTGGAGAGACAGCTGAAATCTGGAGACATCTCTATGATGAGCTAAGAACCTAGAGCAATGGAAGCTCCCAGGAATATGGGAGTTGTTGTTATTATAAATCTGCTTGCCAGGCCTGTCACCTGAGTACTTTGTCCCTTTAAGAGACAAGCCCCATCAAGGCTCAATCTCTTCTTTCTCACATAGGCAAGCTGATCTTACATCTCTGGGTCTTTCTTGCTTTTTCTCATGACTTATCTGATATCTGCTTCAGGCTTTCCTGCAATCTTTTTTATGGCTTCTCTTACCACACAGATAACTAAGAGAGCACACCAGCATAGGCAATGCATCCACTACTTTACTTTAGTTTGTTTTGTTCTTAGACATACATACATTCATATGTTGTATATATTAATGGATACTATGTGATTTTTTTGATAGGTGAAACTGTGTGATATTGGAATATTGTTATGGTTTCAAATATTTGTCATTTCCTATATTTAACAAATGAAAAACCTTATTTTCTAATTGTTGAAATGTACTTTGTATATTACTGTTTTCTGTAATCAAGCTATTGACTGGCACATACTAACTATATATAGCATTTTCGCTTTTGTCTAGCTGCTGTCATTGATGAACTTCTCCACATGATTTTGCACCTGAATCTTTTTAGTCTCTGGTAACCACTGTTCTTCTTTCAACTTCCAAGTAATCTACTTCTGAAGATGTTGCATATGAAAAATACAATGGAATATATTTCTTTGTGTGTGTGTGTGTGTGTGTGTGTGCGTGTATCAATACAATGACCTCCAGTTACGAGAATTTTCTCAACACAAGTATGTCAGTTTATTCATGCCCTCCATCCCAACATGACAGGAAATTGTGGACTTCCAAAATGAGCAGTTTTCAGGACTTTTCCAATAAACTATAATAAAAATTACTGTAGTTTTCCTTCCTGTTTTTGTTGTATTTGATTTGTTTTTTATTGTGTATAGAGTGAAACCCAAGAGCAAGATGAAAGATATAAACCTGAAGGGAAGATAATAAAAAATATTTTCTTAATATTAGAAACAAAAAGATCTGGAACATAGAAAATATTCAGTTTTGTGTCTAATGAGTTCTTTGGAAGCATGTCTTGTCGAGTTCACAGAGATGACAGAAAACTTAAGAATGGTTAAAATAACATTTTCACTGTTACTATAATCCAACCAATTTCATGCTATAATAATATTTTGGAAATACCACATCATTTTTGATACAAAGAGTGAAGTATAGTTGGGATAATTTTGAGGTTAACATAAATTAATTTTTTCTTTACTTTCCAAGAATATAAACATAAAAATAATTGAGGTTGCAGAAAATAAGAACAGTCTCAGTCCAAAATGAGAAAAATCATGATCTGTTTTTAAAATGTACAAATTAAACTGAATAAGAAATGCTAATATTAAAGTAGATGCCACTATATTTTATATGGAGGACAGTATGAATGTATGGATGTAGATAGGTAGAAGGAGCCTACATTCTAAGAAGAGATCAATTTAAGAGGATGGGATGTGGTTTATTGCTAAAGTCACAGTTACGGTCACAGTGTGGCAGGACAATTATGTTTGTAATATTGCAGATTTCAGACCTGAAGGGGGCCCCTGCTGTTCAATGTCTAAAACTATCTTGATGCAGTTTCTTCCTGTGTATTTTCTCAAAAATGTCTTTGTCAGGTAATCTCAGTTGGGTTCCAGGCCTTTGAATTGGTATTGTCATATCCAGTCACTTCACACAATACTGTGTGAGAGGATAACAGAGAGAACGGCCAGTGCTTGTTAAGAGAAATCTACCAAGAGCAAGGGTTTGCTGTCTATTAGGGTTATTAGATCCTAAGGCTCCATTCTCAAAATAGCAAATACCTAAACTTGAAAACAGCTGAACCTTTTGTTGTAGTGTAGAATTCAGATTTGTTTAGACATAAATTTTTGTATTATTTCAGGTCAAGTAGAGGCATATATCTTTTAGTTCATTAAAATTTAAAAAAAAAAACATTAGCCTAATCATTCATGTGCCCATCTATATTAAGGTGAATTTTGTTTAATGGGTACATGTGTGCGTGTGTGTGTGTGTGTGTGTGTATGTGTGTGTGTGGTGTAGATTGCTAAAGAGAATATTTAGTGGAGCTTTAGAGAAAATATTTTGTAAGAGATTATGTACTAATAATTATTGATCTATGTACTAAGAATTATTAATCTGGGTAAAATTTTATTTAGGTATAAGATTATCATTATGTTATGAAATAGTATATAATTATGCTATGATATTTATTCATAGTAATTAAGCCAATATTGGCAGATAAAAGACACATTTTTAAAATTCTTTTATGGTACTTTTCATAATTAGACCCTTAAGTTTCCTCTAAAGCCTTTACATTCAAAAGTAATAGTCTTTAAATCTAATAAAAAAATCAAATAGTACCATGTGCTTTGCTATATGAAACTAAAATCATAAATGTTGTAGGCTTTTCTTTATCCTTCAGAAATATTTATTACTAGTAGAACTTTCCAATTTAAGGTACCTCCTTTTATTCCCTCCTCCTCACGTTACTGATTAACCTCTCAATATGGGCTTGGTGTCTCCACATTATTTTATGCCTGGTGATCTTGATTTGGAGATTGAGACACTGAGTTTCTGGGCCTTTCCAATTACGTATCTGCAAGTAAAACCTCAAGATATTTTAACAGAATATTATTTTTCTATTATCACTCCACTTATATCTTGAGGTTTAGGTGTAATAATCCTTAACCATTCAAGATTTCATAGGGATCCCTGCCCCCACAGCTGCAAAGTAAATTTCAACAAGCAAAAAATAAAATATCATTGCAGTAATATATAAATTATACTGTTTCTTTTTGCCTTAGTATGTCATACTTATTGTCCTTTAAGTTAGTAATACATTATCCTGCAATTAGAATCTTCTTTATGATGATTGGACATAAAGTTCATATGCTTTCTATGGATGCCAGAAATTATCAGAGACCACTTTTTAAGAGTAAACCATCATAAATCTAACAATTATTACATCATATATATATATATATCATTAGGATATATTTTTTAATTGACTCAGTCATTATGCATTTATATATGAGCATATTTTACACTAGTCAAAATACATATCTTTAAAAGAAGAAGTCACCTTACTAATCCAATTTTCACCTGTTTAATTATTATATTAAACTGATTTTATCTTTGTCTCTTCTTCTGGACTCAATTATCACTGTTCTCCTTTCATCAAATAAAACCAATTTAAAATGTGAAAGCTTGTTGCACATAGCTATCCTTTGCGACCACAATCAGTAAAGAATAAAAATCTCTGATATGTGTGATTTATCTAATTTACCTAAAAAAATGAGTTCAGTCACTCTTTTGGAAGCATAGCATTCATAACCATCCTGTTATTTTAGTACCATGTGAATTTGTTAGAAAATGTGTAAAGCTGTGGCTTGATCTGATAATAGTCTCATTCTTAGAAAAGTCTTTCCCATCATTAAGAATTGTTTTGCACATATAATACAATGAAATCTTCTTATTTATTCCTTCAAGATTCTGCCTGAACCCCATTCAAATACCTTTTCTCCGAGCATAAGATGTTCAGGAGGGGCAAAATTGTTTTGTAGACAAGAGTGTATGTAAAGACACTCACAAGGCTCCTAGATAAGTTCTGATTACTTGCAAAGGAAATCACAAAGCAGTCTAAATTAGCAGACCAAATTCACAACATTAGAATAGTATAAACATATAAAACACATTACAGGGAAAATTGTTTTGAAACATCCTGTAAAGAACTTTTTCTTTATGATCATATAATTTTGAGAAATTACCTAGAAGTTTTATGCAATTTTAAATGAAGTAGAAAAAATGCAGGATATATTACTTTTAAATTGCAAAGGTAAGTGGTATGAGTCTTATGACTGAGACAGCAAAGTTTACTCTTCTCTACATTTTCACAAGTCTTTGACATTTATTTTTTCTGATTGCATGTGGATTAACTTTTTATTTTAACTTACTTTTTAAATTTCATTTTTTATTCCGTCCACAGTTTCCCCCACCCCTTCTCTTACCCTCCCTGCATCCCCCTAGCCTACCCCTGACCTTTATGATTTAACCTTCTCGAACCCTGAAATTATAAGAAAAACATTGGGGGGAAACCCACATCACTTTTTAATATAACATACATATGTACATGAGTGAATTAGTATTGTATTTTTAATCATATTTTTCAGGGTTGAGGGAACAGAAAGGAAAGCCGGGAGAAGAATCAAGTTATCTTTAATTCACTCTTCTAGAAAATGAACATCATCTTTCTTTTCTCACTATCTCTTGGAACATGTGCATTCCCCTCTCACATGCAAAGAGCACAGACTGCATTTAGGAAAGAGTCAGGAGCACACAACTAGTATGAAACATATAATTTACATTTCTTTTATATGTGTTGGAAAATTAAAGTGGCTCATTATCTGGTTTATTAATTCTTTTCCTTAAAGTTTTCCTACTAAGATATTAAATTACACAAAAATAAAACATTGGCATTTGCATTTGGTTGCCTAAGACTAGCACCAGCATGTCAATATAAGAGATAAAGCCCTGCTCCTGCACTAAGGCTATCCACCCAGAGGAATGTGTGTCTGCTAGCCAGGCAGGCCAGAAGGTCCCCACAAGGGAATGCAAGGCACCTTCAGCTTCTGCTGCAGGGTCTTCTGTGTTCCACTAGACCCTGCTCCCATGTTCGCCCTTTTGTCTGCTGTGTCATTGGACTACCAGGTGTCCCTGTTTCTGTGCTGAGGAGTTCTATCCAGAGGGGTGAGTGTGTGCCATCTCCGGGGCAGACTGCACCGGAAGGGAGCACAGCCCCCACCCCAGCTACCGCTGCAGGGGCTTCTTTGTTACACACCACCCTGTCTCCCACAAGCCTGCCCTATTGTCTGTAAGGTCCTTGGCTCAGGAACAGTCCCTGCTCCTGCACTAAGGCTATCCACCCAGAGAGGTGAGTGCTTGCTGGCCAAGCAGGCCAGAAGGTCCCCACAAGGGAATGTAGGGCAATTTCTCTGCTGTAGGGTCTTCTGTTTTCCACTGGACCCTGCCCTCCCCCCACGTTCGCCCTTTTGTTTGCAGGATCCATGGACTAACAGGAGACCCTGTTTCTGGGCTGAGGAGTTCCATCCAGACAGGAACAGTTCCTGCTCCTGCACTGAGGAGATCCACCCAGAGAGTCAATCACAGCAAAGATTGGACCGAGACACCAAGACTCTCCAGGCTCCGTTTGAAGGAAGAGATCGACAGGCGCCAATGCAAGAATTCCTCCAACAACCTGAAAGGCAACATGACATCATCAGAATCCAGGGATCACGCAATAAGAAGTATTGAACACCCTACTCCAGAAGAAATAGGAGAAATCGACTTTAAACAGAACATTATGAAAATAATAGAGGACCTTAAACAGGAAGTGAAACAAAGCCAGAAAGAAATGGAGATGACAAAAAAAATGTGGAGGAAATGAATAAATCTCTCAAAGACACCCAAGAAATCCAAGAAAAAGCAATCAAACAGGTAAGAGAAACAGTTCAAGACTTGACAAATGAAATGGAGGTAATGAAGAAAACACAAACCGAGGGAAGGCTGGATATGGAAAATCTGGGAAAACAAACAGGAACTACAGAGACAAGTAT
>LOEQ01003311.1:75572-89657 GCA_001685075.1 Bramus lutescens
GCTGCCAGGAGCAGATGTGTCTCATTGTCATGAAAAGCCCTAAGTTATTAAATCTTTTAAGATAATTTTTAAAATGCACTTCTTTGGATATGTGCTGCTTATTGAGAAAAGTCATATTCAAAATGTGTAGGTCTAAAAACACATGCTAAAATGTTATTTCTCATATTGTCTAAAAAAATCTCTATTTGTAAAGTAACTTCCCAACTTTATTTAATCTTGTACTATATATCATATTAAAATTAGACCAATGGATTTAACCTTTTCTTTGACTGATAGACCATCTGAGATTGTCTCCTCTCTCTCTTATATTCTGTTGGTACTTATATCTTCTATTGCATCTTCACCGTCTGAGATTGTCTCCTCTATCTCTTATATTCTGTTGGTACTTATCGTTTACTCAGATTTTCCATTTCGAGAATATTCTTCCTTTGTGTTTTCTTTATTGCCTCTTTTCAGTTTTCATGTCTTGAACTATTTCCTTTATCCATTTGATTGATTTTATATTGGTTTTCTTAGCTTTCTTTAAGGAATTTGTTAATTTCTTCCAATTTTTTTTGCTTGTCTTTTCCTCTACTGCTTTAAGGGAATTTTTCATTTCCTCTCAATAGGCTTCTATCATATTCATAAAGCTATTTTTGAGGTCATTTTCTTCTGCTTCATCTACATTGGGATGTTCAGGTCTTGCTGAAGGAGAACCACTAGTTTCTAGTACTACCATATTGCTCTTTCTGTTTTTGAATGTGTTCTTATACTGCCATCTGCCCAACTCTGCCTCCAGTGGGTGCAGGTAGGCCTGTACTTCAGCAGATCTCTCTTCCTCCACTGGTGCAAGTGGGGTCTGGGGCTTAGGTGGTTGCTCTTCCTCCAGGCGGCAGGGCTGTGCAGAGAAGTCCCATTTAAAAGGTGAAACCTGACACACACTTAAATAAGGTGAAACTGTTAGTCAAATAGATACTGTCTCATTCACCATTTCAAATGATGCTTTCAAAATACAATCAATGAAAATATAGACAAAACAGTGAAATATATTGTATATATTTTTCATAGAAATGATTTTAAAAAGTGGGTGGCAGTCTTTGTTTATATTTAAATGAGAAAAATATCTACTTTGAGAGATCATAATAATTCAGTAGAAAAAATTTGAATAAGACTCATATCAGTTTCTTTTTCTATCCCTATCCTAGACAAAATTGCAATATGGTTAGAAATATAATCAAACTGTTCCCTTTAATTTCATGGTTGCCTAATTGCTTTGAGGAGAAATCAAGTAACAGTTTATGCGGTATGAATATATTTAAATTAGTTTCTAGTTACAAGTAAGTAAATGCCTGTGGCTTCTATTAATTGGAATATTTACACATCTAATTCCCAATTATTAGTAAATAAACTGAGTGGATTAACTTTCTTACATATGCATTGTGTGTATATTATCACAAAGCTACATTCTGTTTGTTTAAGGACTTCAACTTTTAAAGCTTGAGTTTTGAAATGAAAATATATTTGCCATCCTGATTCCCAGTAAGGGTAATGAAACAAGTTAAAACTCAGAGACTTTATTCCTTTAAAGGCTTATATTTGTCTGTCTAGATAATTCTTAGCCGTATTACCTTTTTTCTTTTGGAAAAATATAGTTTATTAATACATTTTACCTTTGTCTTTTCGTTAATTAGTGAATTTTTAGTAAAATGAGCTGGCATAGTTTGGAAAAATTACTGTCAGGAATAATTGCTTGTACTTATCCTACTTAATTTAATTCATAATAGAATTTAAACAAATTGAGTTTCTGGTTTTATTTTTTTAATAAAGGCAAGTCAACAAAGACCCATTATATGTAGTAAAATAATGATGTATTGAGACTAAAAGTATCATCCCTGTTTTATTTAATACTTCATCATTTTTCAAATGAAACACATGGTATTACTGATAACAGAGCATGTGTGGTGTCTGCCAATTTCCTGTTTGTTTTTCTTCTAACCAGAAGAAACAAACTGGGGTTTCATACATTCCTCACAAATCACGCCTGACTGTCCCTGAGAAGCTGCAAGAGACACAGCTATGAAAACACAACTTCTGCACTAGGGCAGTCTATGCAGTGATATTTGGAGTTTTCTTAAACAAGCATAATACTCTTGGCTGCAAAGCAAGAACTTCATAGTCCTCTTGCTAGCTTTATCTGTATACTTCCAATCTTCCAAACAATACTCTATGACCACAGCACCATGTTTAGTTCTCCGTCTTCTTGGTGACAGTTCCTTTCTGTCATTTGTCCACCTAATTCAGAGCATGCTTCAAAGCTGATCTACATCATCCCCCTACCTCATGTTCAGACTGACAAAGTAAGCTCTACGGGCCAGCAAATCACAGTATAAAATAAAGAGCTGCTTAAACTGAAAAGAGAATGGCATGTATCTAAGGCCTGGAAAAGGAGTACTGGGAAATAATAAACTGACCAATGAATACTTTCTTTTTTATTGTGTATTGTATATACCCTGCTTTTGCATTTTAATATCAAATTTTTTACCTCAGTCATCTTTGTACTGTTAGCATCTCATTTTATTTTTACATTATGCATGTGGGTAACAAACTAATGATCTATATGAAAAAAATGTTATGTTACTTCTTTTAAGATAATTTTTAAAATGCACTTCTTTGGATCTGTGCTGCTTATTGAGAAAAGTCATATTCAAAATTAAAAACACATGCTAAAAATGTTATTTCTCATATTGTCTAAAAAAATCTCTATTTGTAAAGTAACTTCCCAACTTTATTTAATCTTGTACTACATATCGTATTAAAATTAGACCAAAATTATTTTGTCATCTCCTGTGAATATTCAAAGCACTTTCTTCCCTGAAGATAGATAAGCAGAAGTCAGAAAAACACTTTTGCCCTTTACATATTTTTTCACAGGATAGTATATGTTTACTTTAATGTTATATTATCACCCCTAATTATAATATATTTGAAAAGTACATACTCACATTTATAACATACATTTAGTATTTATGACCCCAATACTCCCAATTTACTTAGGAGATCTTGTCTTTTTCTCCTTCCTATATAGATCCATGTATGTCTCTCTTAGGGTCCAAGAACACATACTCAATTATGCTCACAGCAGCATTATACATAATATCCAAAACCTGGAAACAATCTAGATGCCCCTCAACTGAAGAATGGATAAAGAAAATGTTGTACATTTACAAAATGGAGTACTACTCAGTGGTTTAAAAATGACATTTTGAAATTTGCAGTCAAGAGGATAAATCTAGAAAAAAACATATTGTGTGAGGTAACCCAAACCCAGAAAGATAAATTTGTAGTAATTCATAAAGGCTTTTATACATAAAGCAAATAAAAACTAGCTTAGAGTCTGATGTGGGATTCCCCTCTGTATGCTGTGAATATGTTTTATTATCATTGGTTAATAAATACTCTGTTTTGGCCTATGGCACAGCAAATAGAGCTAGGCGGGAAAACTAAACTGAATGCGGAGAGAAAGAAGGCAGAGTCAGACGGACACCTTGTAACTACCAAAGGAGAAAGATGCATCAATCTTGCTGATAGGCCACAACCTTGTAGTGATACATAGAATAATAGAAATGGGTTGATTTAAGGTATAAGAGCTAGGTAGAAATACACCTAAACCGTTGGCCAAGGAATGCTGTAATTAATATAGTTTCTGTGTGATTTTCCAGGTCTGGGCAGACAAGAAACAAAAGAGCAGTCTCTCTTTACAACAGTCCACAACCCTAGAGAACCTACACAAAAAAGAGGATCCTTAAGGTACTTTTAGACAGAATTAAGGAAACATTCTGTGCTGTCACATAGTAGGGTATGAACAGACAATGGCAACATACTAAATATTTCTTGAAATTTGAAAAGAGAATCTTAAATGTTCCCACTGTATTAAAAGATAAGCATGCAAGGAGATGAAAATTATCAACCTTAATTGTTTTACAATGTGTACATATGTACAATCCGATGGTTTAGGTATCAGATGAATACGTTTAAATGTATACAAAAAAAGAATAAAGACAGAAAGTTGTGATTCATTAGCCTTTCGTCTTCTGAGACCATGATCAGGGTTTAGTTCTTATACACTGATATCCTGTTTCTCTGACTGTGAGCATCTGCTGAGGACACTGCAAACAACACTGAGATTGACTTACACAATTTCTGAGAGGTTTGATTTGGACGAAGGCTGTATGTAAAGTGTTTACTTAATGCTAACGTATTTTATAGAAAAGACACTTGAATCATTTCCTCAATTAAAGGCATTTTTCAAACCCCAGAAATCAATGTCTAACTACTATCATGAAAATTCAATTAGAAATGGAAAATTTGAAGATCATTTATTTATTTATTCATTAATTGTTTTTTTTTCTGAGGGACTACCTGGAATATTTAACCTGTCACTCCCAGAATTAAATTATTATAAACCAGAGGAAGCTTTATGTTNTAGAAATGGAAAATTTGAAGAACATTTATTTATTTATTCATTAATTTTTTTTTTCCTGAGGGACTACCTGGAATATTTAACCTGTCACTCCCAGAATTAAATGATTATAAACCAGAGGAAACTTTATGTTTTTCATTAAAACATGGTGGGAAACTATGTTTAACTCAAATGCAAGATGTATATGAACAACATGTATATAGAAGATAGCATAAAAATCCTAACACAATAGCTTTCTGCCCTTAACATTGAGCATCTTGTGGTACCATAAATTGTTCAGAAAATTCTAGTCTAATTCTTTCTTTGCTACTCTCATAAATTACACATTGTCTAGCTTTTAAGAATTCTTAAAATTTCAGCTATATGACTTATATTTATTGTTCAGAAGTTTCATTTTGAACTCTTTGGAAACACAAATGGTAGTAATATGGCCTATGATATTAAACAGTTCCAATTTTGATGAAATTTTTGAATTTGTAAAATTTTTTAAAATACTTATTATGTATCAGGTTCTTTTTTGAAATTCTTTCTAGGTTCCACAGTATAGTGAATCTGGAGGGTCTGTTTGTTAATGGTAAAATTAGTCAATCAGCTTTGTATTGTGGGTTAAACAGATTTGCATCATCAAGGCAAAGACTTCCTTTAGTCAACCTGTTGTATTTATTTTTCTTATTTTCACTTTTAAGCATTAATGTTCTTCTTTAGGGTGTTAATATACCCTCATTTGTAGCTTTATTACTCACAGATATTATAATGATTTGGAAGCACTGATGAAATTTTATATGGTAAATCTCCTACACTGAGGAATTAGATTCACTTTCTGGGTACAGAGGGAATTGTACTGTATTCAAAAATTGAAATTTTATTAATATTATTGTTGTTGTTGTTGTTGTTGTTGTTGTTGATGAAAGAGAAGCTGAAGTGATGGCTCAGTGTTGAGGAGTAACTGTTCTTGCAGAAGACGTAGGTTCAATTCCAATTGTCCAAATGTCAGTTCCCAACTATCCTTAATTCAAACCACAGAGAATTTAATGACCTGTTTTGATCACCACAGAAAGTAAAATGCTTCTGGTGCATAGAAATACATGACTGCAAAACACTCAAACACATAAAATAAAACAAATAAATACAAGAATATAACTTTAAAAATGAAAGAAAGAAAAAGGAAGAAAATAGCTTGCAAGCATATTTGTCATCTTTCTCAAAGGCAACCACTGTCATTTGCATTGTGACCATTTCGATTTTATTATTGAAACTTCAAAGAAGATAAAAGAAGAAAGATTTTTTTTTCAAATTAAGACTAGCTGAATGGATGAATGGACTATAAGGAACAACCAGCTGTAGTGTTTGCTTGTTTCTTTTCTCTTTTGAATTGTAGAAATGAGCGTTTCGAATGATATTATAAATATTATTTATTATTACAGTGTAGTTTGCAGATTCATTAATAATAAGTATCCTGATGTTTTAATTTCTAGAATTCCAAGATCCCTTTAATTTTAAAATAATTTTTTACCGTATTTCAAATTATTATTTCCAGTAGGGGCCATAATCACTTCTTCTTCAAATTTCTCATTTGGGGCGTATGCTGTTGATTTTCTGCAAAGCCCACTGTACATTCGGTTGACTAAGAGTATGTGTTTTCCTGCAGCAATGCCTTAAAGTGAAAGGAAAATCACTCCCACAGCATACAGCTGGAAAGGCTGCATCTGTGCCTTGTCTGGGGAAGGGCACTGCCAGCATGTAAATGCTTCTTCAATATTAGTTTGTTTTCTTTATATTTTACATGACAGAAAGATCTTTGCTGGTATTTTTTAGTGAGTCAATCTTGCTTCCAAACATCAAAAGATGACCTTTTGTGACCAGAAGATTTATCAAGTCAGCAATCTATTCCCTGGAGCCAGACTCCTCAGCCGCTTCTCCTGCCGGTCACGTCTGTTGAAGGACTTCGCGAAACCCCATGAGAAAATAGACTAATCTACTTGTTTCAAAGAACAAGAATGGCATCTTTACTGGCTGTACTTTGTAAAGGGCTAATAAAGGGTTGGCGCTTTTTCCTATTGTGAAGATTTGATTCAATGTTTTTATAATTAAAGAAACAGCAATAGTTCTTAAGAGGCTGCTAGGAGCAGATAAGGTTTTATTATGAAGAAGAGTGGTAAGGGACTCACTACAATGAATGCCATAAGATGAACAAATTTTATACGCAAACTCCCTTTTCTCAGCTCATCTTATCTCCCTTGATAAGTACTACGACTATGACATTCTGCGATATTGTGGGGCAATTTGTTTCTGGCCTCTTGTTTTTATATCATAGAGTTTGGAGTGCGTGCACCTGCAATTAAGTCCAATAATCTATGATTGGTGAGGGTTCCTTGGAATGATGTTTGGTGAAAACATTATAGAGGTGCTTGTCAAAGACGCCTTAGAAAACTTAGCAATGGAAAGACTAGGTAATTATCATCAGTGCTAGTTTCGAGATGAGAAGAGACAACTAGAGCAACAGCAAGAGCATTAAAAATGAGTTCCGAGTCAGGGTGACTCAGAGTCATCCTCAACTTAACCAGGTTTGCAAAGGATGCTGCCAGAATGCCTAAAGAGAACCCGAAAATGGCATTTTTTTGTCATGAAACTTAAGTATCATTTATTCATGGTTTAATACTCAGGCGAGTAAAATGAAGACTATTTCTCAGTTATTTAAGGCCTACAAATTGACCACTTTCAGGACATTATCATAATATTTTTGAATAATAATCCTTAAATTATTAAGGCTCACAAAACTGGTTATCTTTACATCTTATGGTGTAGTCACAGCTTAAAAACAAAATGACCTGATGCTATAATTGTCTTGCTTTGCTAATTTTGCTAATAAGTATTTTTATAAATTTATTTACATTTATACATCAAAACATACCTAAACAAAGGGAAAGTGGAAATTTCCAAAAGTAGTTTGTTAGAGCCACCGATAAGGGGAAACATCACACTTGAGAAGACAACAAAATTCAAGTGAAATCTCCTACTTTTAAAAACTACCCGATATTGCCGGCATCTTGCTAGTATCAACTCGATGCACTCACTGTGTAATTAAAATAAAATATTTATTCTTAAAGTGTATATGATAATTGGGCGACAAAATTAGGCTAGTATTAGTCTTTAAAATATATTTTTTTCTATGTTAAAGTATAAACCAGCATTGGTGAATAGTAACCTAACACATTTTACCATACAACATACAAGGAATATTATCACTGCCTTTGAATAAAAAAAAATGCTAAATTTAACAATAAAACTTTTGTGAGTGCAGAGTAATTAAAGCCCCATGTAGTTATAAATCCAGTTTATTTCCTGCCTCTGATGCCAGTTATAATACATATTTTAGCTTGACCATCTGACTGAAACATCTGTTACCTGCTCTGCTCTGAATTCCGAATGCTTTAATTTCAGTGAAACAGATAGAAACTATGTTATGGTGAGCAAGTGGCGCAAGAGCTCATGGCAGATGTTTTTTTCCACATCAGGTTCATAGTGCTTTGACCAATGTTACAAATTTTCATTTGAATTCCTCCAGTAATTTAAAGATGCATGCATAAATCTATTTTCTAACACTTCTAAGTCCTCTAAAGAATGGCTTCTTTAAGCTACCAATACTATGTTTGCCACATTTAGAATCTCTAATTCTCATTGTGTTACTATGTGGTCAGAAGAAGAAAAATGCATAATACATTCAATGTAGTAATGATATTAGTCACCTAAAATTTTATGAAAAAAGAAAAGCAACATAAACTTAAAAAAGGTGGATAATAATTCTTGTGAGGTAAGGTCAATAAGGGGGCACATAAATGCTCAATGAGATGATAATGGATGTCAATTGCATATAGTAAATTTAGGCTGTGCCTCACTAGTACTATAATCCAGACTCTTTTTCTAACTGCATGTTGTTAGAATCTTTTTGTTTTTATTAGAAGAATAACAGACAAATTAAAAATAACAGCAAGTATCTGGCAGATCCTATCATCTAGTATTCCATATTAACATATCAAGCTTACCTTCGATAACTCCCAAAATAACTATCTTTAGGCATAATTGATTTCTCCCTACTGTGTCTATATACTTGGTTCAACTCATTGTAGTACCTATCCCTTGAATCCTGCTTAGTCTTACATAATTATTTGATCAACAGTCTATAATTAAAGTGACCTTGGGGACCACAGAGACTGAGTCTCCACATGAAAAAGGCCTTTCATCATGCTTTCTGGGAAAAATCATGGAGAATTCAGCTGTCCCAGAGAACAACTGCTCAGGGAGGCGGCCCAGGTAAGTTATGTCATGAGACACCATAGTGACACAGGGCCCACCCAATTTGTCCTTTTCAGAAACAATGATATCAATGAAGAAGACATCTTGAACATTACCTTCTCAGCAAACATACATATGCAGGAGAGTCAAGGATCTCACCTAGACAACAGGAAGAGTCCAATCTCTCGATTTAAATCTGTTCTTTCTTCCCACAGTGAGGCATATTTCCAGCTATGTTATAGTGAAGAATTTCAAAGAACAAAGACAAACATCACTTCTAGACTCACCAAATTTCAGTCCAAAAATGATATGATCCCTTTAGTTATTGTCTATTGATCAGATAATATTATAAGACTAGGCAGGATTCAGGAGAAAATGGCTACAATAATTTGAGCAAACCATTCATGCACAGTAGAGAGAAATCAATTATGGTTAATGATGGTCATTTTGGATGCTATCAAAGTTGTTACTCTTGATATGTTAACACAGAATATTAGATGATAGACTCTCTCAAAGATACTTTGCTTTTATTTATCTGTCCATAAATATTCTAAAAGGCATCAACCCATACTGCACTAAACATGATATCCAAACTAACAGATTGTTTGAAAAACATCCTCAGTATGCAAAATTTTGTATTCATCTTCCTCAAATTTTCTGAACATTTGTTCTGTCTAGTGAGACGAGGCCTTTTATTGTTATCATTTTAAATGTTATTTGGTGCTTTCAAAAAGTGTGACTTTATATGACCAAGAAGAAATTCTTTAAATGTATGTGATTGATGGCAAAAGTGCCCTGTAGTTTCTAAAAATGCATTGCATTTACAGGAGTCACCTCTATATAAATTACTTTCAGAACAACTTTTGTAAAACTCAATTTGTTCTCTTGTCATTTTTGTCTCTAAGGTTATCTTTTGAAGGCAATGAAATATGCGCACACTGAATCACACACTTGACATACAGAAGCCATACTTGATTTACTGGAAATTAAAATAAGCTATATTTTCCTTTTACCATTGTCAGTGCCTGAAAAAGGACTGACACAAAAATTACTTAGAGAATTTCCTTTCCAGCCCTATCTGCTCCTAAGACTGTCAAAATGCTCAAGAATCCTAATCAACACATTTTCATTAGATTCCAAGCCGTATGACTCCAGGCAGAAAGATATTTCAATCCAATTGGTGGCCCTCAGGGAGAGCATGCCTACTCAACCTGATTTATTCCATGAGCATAGCCGCAGGAGCGTGATATCTCAAGGAATGAATATATCTGTTTAATGATTCCTACACCAGTTTTAGTAGTCACAAAAGGTACTATATTTATAAGAATGAAAACTGATAAAAACTGGAGGTTTTTCTCCTGATTTAAAGTTATGTTAAATTAAAAAAAAACATAAAAATCTTAATGGTACTTGAACAAGTAATTGTAGATTTGTACATGTTAGTTAGGAATTCACATCACTAAAAACATGAGATGAAGGTAGCTGCCATGTGTGAATGATTTTACATATAAGCCAAACTCACTCTCAGGAACTGAAGTAGGGTCAGTTAGTCCTTTATGTGTTTATTATAATATTCTTATTTAAATATATTTTCAGATAAGGAAATATTTTTCAAAACAGAAACATTTGGGAAAGATGTTTCCTTCTAGAGGCTTTGTTGTTTTAGCTCATCCTTTCATCTAACCTGGGTGTTTCACGATAATCAATGGCTGTTATATCAGCAGTGATAGTGCAATCAAACATCAAGTGAGACAGTCACATTTCCTCTGTATGTATGAAGGATGGACTCTCCTAGGAAGAATTTCTGATCTAACTGGACCATCCTCTTGTCTAGAGCAGAGTGATATGCAAACACTTTCTGAAGGGTCACATGGGAACTACTTCAGGCTTTGAAGTCACAATGTGTGTCACCTTCTCTCTCTTCACAGCCAGAGACAAAACACAAACAACCAGACCAGCTGTGTTCTTATAAATGTTGCAACCTAAGCCCCACTTCGTAGGCTCCCAAAGTTACTTGATCACACCCTTAAATGCATTTCACGTCTTAGAGAGCAATTGTTGAAGCTCCGTGCAAAAAGCTTAAGGATTAAGGCTTGAGCCAAAGGTATAGATGAGTCTCAGTGAAGGAACAAGAAACATAAATATAACCAGGAGAAATATTTTCTTGTCTTCAGAGATAAAAGACTCGAATTCAGAAACGAATCATCCATCTGGAAACTGAAGCTTAGGGAATCTAAGCCTGAATATCCCTCAAAATTTCATGTCATCATTTCTACATCTAATGACAAGGAACCCGGCATCAAATGTTAGTAATCCTGTGTATTTAGAGACATAGTTAAAGATTCATTTAAGTTACATAAAATTTATTCTCAAAAATGCATTCCTATTATATTCACTTTTATATAGGCTTTTAATATTTAGCGAGTCTTTACATAAAAATAACATCTAAAATATTGCTAATATTGTTATAATGGCAGGCACATTGTTATGTCAATAACTAAACTCCAAATGTACATGTTTATTAATGTGGAGCTTGATACCAACAATCACTTTTAGATGCCATCATACTATAAACAGAGCTAGCTTCTCTTTTATGTATTTATACATCTAAATGATTCACTCTTCCTCAGTGTATTTTCTCATATCTCAATTAATAATAATTAAAATACTATCTTGAGTCTTTCTCCTTGGGACTAATACTTGATATTAGGGAGGGAGTGCAGAGACCACAGCAAGACATTATTCAGAGAAAGGATATAAATTGGAGTTCTCCATTTGATTCTTCCCCTCAGAGCTCAGGAACCCAGCAGAAGATGGGGAGGAAAGATTGTAGGCATTAAAGGGGAAAGAGGAAAGCAGAAGAACATGGCCCACAAAATCAACTTAGCAGGCCTCACAAGGACTCACAGAGACTGAAGAGGAAAGCACAGGGCTTTCATGGGTCTGTCCCTGTGCTCTGAGTATATGATAGCTGGGTGTTTTTGTGAGACCCCTAACAGTGGGAACAGGTCTATCTTGGACTCTTTTTCCTGCTCTTAAGACTCTTTTCCTCTATTGGGTTGCCTTGTTCAGTTTTGGTGTGAGGGATTTGGGCTTGTTTAACTGTATCCTTTTTTGTCATGTGTGGTTGTTGTCTCTTGGAGGCAAGCTACTTTCTAAAGAAGAATCAAAGTGTTGAGTGGATCTGGGTGAGAGGGGAAGGGGAGCAGGGGAACGAGAAGGATTGGAGGAGGACACTGTGTTATAGACAAATTGTATGAGAGAATGTATTTTTAATTAAAATGTAATTAAAATAAAAATTATTAAAATTCTTTGCAAAATTAGATTCTCATACTTTTCCTTCACAATTCAATTTCTGGAATATCAAAGGTAGTAGAAGCATATATTAAGTAACCAATAGAATATTAAATTTAATAATGAGAGTATATAGAGCATATTGTCTTATGTGACAGTCATTCATAACACCATAATACAACATCAATATTTCAGACAGTTATGTCATGTGCATGTAAATATATGCATAATCAATATATACATATATGGTTTATATATTAATATATTTTTATGAGTGTCAAGAATGTTCTGTGCTTTTCATATAGTTAAATTTTATATTTTTGGAAAATTATGCATGAGTATATTAAATATATTTTCATTGCTGTTACTGTGATTAAATACTACTATATAATTAAAACATATTTATTGTAATTAATATGAATTACAATAATTAGAAATACATTGGCATGGAAAACAAAGGGCATTAGTTCAGACTGAAAAATGAATAATCTATAGAAAATAAATGGAAACCAAATGGGCATGGAAAACATATACCCATTTATTTGACTAGTGAATTGGCTGATAAATTTTTTTTTTGCAGTAGTAGTTATGCTCTCCAAATCAAATTCTGACTTCCCTTTACAAAGGGCAGGTTAAACTGATACATTTTATACACTTAAATATACAAACATATTTTTAAAAATTTACATGCTTTCTCTACCCAAATGATAGAAAATACCACAGGAAATGTGTAATTAGATAAGAAGGTTCAATGGAATGAGCCCCTTATTCAAAATGATGTGAGAATCCTGAAAAAAGGAATAAATTCTAATGTTAGAATTCATAAAAAGCTTATTGTCTAAGGTTCCTGAGAATGACCTAGCTCCAAATTAGAGTCTTCTATTTTAAATTATTGCATTTGGGAGTGAATTATAAATTTTTACTACATTCAATTATTGCCTTATCCTATTTAAGAAACATAAATACTGCATTAAACTAGTATTACAGATCTTAAAAATATCACATTGTATAGTTATTAATTTGAAACCTAGATGCTGGACCAGCATAAGCCTGTCTTACAACTTAGGTTGCACTTCTCTTTCATAATTCCCCTTGCCAATGCAATATACTTCAACTGGTGGAGTTTTGATGCGAATAATGAGTTTTCATTTAAGTTATCATGTTGTTAAGCTCATTTGCGTTATTCAGCACACAACATATTTAAAGGATTTGGGAGACATTTACATATCAAGAAAGATGTCTTACATACATAGGATGCTTTAGAAACAGGCTACAGCTAGCAAATCAACTAGAAAGACAATTTTCCTTGGGGGCTCTTTCATGGCTTTAACTCTAATCGGTGACAAAAAAGGTCTTGTCCGATTGTTATTGCATTTAAGAAGCTTTGGGTGAGATTTATATTGATCTGAAATAAGGCAACTGACAACAGTGCAATAATTTTTTACTGTTTAGTGATGATCAATATGTGTTTTCCTTGCAAACTTTTAACAGAAAATTCCCTTGATTTTAATTTGAGATATGACAAAAAACTATTAAGTATTCAATATTTAAAAAGCCACATAGTTAATAAAGAGATAAGTATGTGTTTGAGCATAATCTGAGTTAACTACTTAGTTTATATGACCTATATAAATCCAAAGAGAGAAATAAAGAAAAGCACAGAGATACTATAGTAACTGATAGAGAACACAAGTGATCAAATATACTAATATTTAACTAATAACTACCCACAACTATATATTATCTTTATGTCATATGATGAGTATATATTACTAATTTAGGGGAGTAAATATAAAAATAATTATTGCCCCACCAGATTTTCTTTTTTTTACCTTTTTTTTCTTTTTATTTTATTATTATTATTGTTAAAAATTTCTACTTTCTGACCCCTCCCAATTCCCTCCCCCTCCTCCCATCCCCCTTAATTTCCAGTACAAAGAGCAGTCAGGGTTCCCTGCCCTGTGGGAAGACCAAGGTCCTCCCCGCTCCATCAAGGTCTAGTAAGGTGAGCATCCAAACAGACTAGGCTCCCACACAGC
>LOEQ01003311.1:90299-103856 GCA_001685075.1 Bramus lutescens
AGGGCATCTGGGTTGTTTCCAGGTTCTGGCTATTACAAACAATGCTGCTATGAACATAGTTGAACAAATGCTTTTGTACTATGATAGGGCATCACTTGTGTATATTCCCAAGAGTGGTATTGCTGGATCCTGGGGTAGGTTGACCCCGAATTTCCTGAGAAAGTGTGCCCCACCAGATTTTCATGTAATCTACTTCCCCTAATATTTAATGAACATATATTTAATTTATTAATGTTATTTATTTTCTAAAACAAATTTCTAACTTTCTTTCTTTTTTGCATTATCATAATGTTAATATAAAAGCTTTTACCTTGGGTTCTCATTCATGGGGCTTTTAGGCTAAGACAGAAGACTAAGTAATAAGGGGCTAATTTTTTTCAATAATGAAATTAAACCATAGTCAGTGGAAGTGAAAAAATAGGAAATTACACATTTTATTATTAAAGCATATTTTTGTAGGGATGTATTAATATCTTTTTTGTACTACTGAATAAGTGCACATTGTATTTTATATATTATTTAAAATACTGGAAGTATTTATAACAATAGCTTTTATTAAATCACTTCAAACAACTGAGATCTCAGTAGAATAGGAGGTATTGATACTTTTTATTTATTGAGAATATTTAAATATCAAAACTCTAATGTTCTAAAAAACTCTTAATTCATTACGTTTATGCAACAAAGTGATATATTTATCCAGTAAATCCCATTTGAAGCTATAATATAAAACTTTGCTTCTATAATTTAACAAAAAATATGTGGTATATTAGGTATAATTAAAAAAATATATTGAGCGGTTTCTGATGGGAGTTTGCAAGCTCCAGTATAGCTTCTATGTCAGAAGTATGCTCTACCCTTTTTCCACTCTGACTTTGAAGAAGCAGTGGTTGTGGCTTCAGCGTGACACTCTACAAGTCCTGTGTTAGAGTCTTTACTCACGATCAATATTGGCAAGATCAAAGAATAGTCATAGAAAAAGAAAGAGTATAGCGTACATAGTAGTTATGCATTTGTAACTCCATGACTGCTAGATAAATATTTTTTTTCATATCTAAGAATAACAATCCTTATGGACTCTTTGAGCAGTTGCTTGAGCTAATGAAGCATGAAATATTCAAACATAACTCAGAGTTACCTGCTTGTTTTGCGTAACATAAGATTGCCACTTCCAACTATGTTTTCTCAAATAGCATTCTTTCAGTCTCCTTTAAGGTCCAGCACTGTTCTACCACATACATGTAGCACTCATTCTTTATCCTGTCATCCAATGGTTGGTATCCTATACCACTTAATTTCTTGGTTATTTTGTATTAACTCACAAACTTAGGTGCACATATATCTCAGTTGCATATGGTGATGGCCTATATAGTTTTTTTAAATTGAGAGAATCTAGGATTTTCTTGAAGAGAAATCTCTGGGCATGTTTGTGAGGGAGTATATAGTTTGAGTAGAAGTGGGAAGAGTCACTATAAATTCAACGGAAGTGGGATTTTCAGACGTAATAAAAAGAGGGAAACTTGTTGAGTAACTGTAATCCTTCACTATTTTCTTTGAATGGTAAAGAAATGACATTCCTGACTGCTGCCTAGTGTTCCTATCATTGTGTCTTCCTCTCCATGATAATTTATTATGTAAAATTGTATTTCCATGATAAATATCTCCTCCTTTAGGTTGCATTTGGCTGCTACAAGAAAATCTAAGTTCCTGAATCTAGATAAGAAGTTACTTGGAAAGAGGAACATGGCCAGAGGAGGAAGAGGGAGAAGAGATAATGGTAGATTGGTGATTTTATTCAAAGTATACAAAACACATGCATGAAAATGTCCAAACAAGCCACTTAATCTGTTGTGAATATGTTTGAAAAATGTCACATCTGTCAGTATGATAGCACACCCCTTTAGTGTGCCAGCATAAGCAGGTGAGTCTCCAGGTTGGAGGTCAACCTGGTTTACAGCACATGTTCCACGACAACCAGGGATACACAGAGAAATTCTGTCTTGAAAAACCAAAAAAAAAAAAGAAAAGAAAAGCAGAGAGAAAGGAGAGAAGAAAGGAAAGAAGGGAGGGAGGGAAAAAAGAAAGAACGAAGGAAGAAATCTGTATAATATAAATGTCTATAATATAAAATAGAAGGATGGGTCCAGATACTTCATATGATATTTTTTAATATTCAAATCCAATATAAATATTCCAAATGTTAAAATAAGAAACACTGTTTAAACTCAGGAACATTGCAGAGTTTGTAATGTGCTTTAGTGATAAGGTTTTTTAATATATTTGTAAGATATTTTAAAGTTCTAACTTTTGGACATTTTTATTTCCAAATCATTGCTATATATATTATTTTTTCAAATTCTTATTTTAAACTGTCTAACAGTTACCTTTGAAAGGGTGATAGATACTCAACAGCAGAAAGTTCATTTCATTTAACTCTTGAGGTTAATTTCTGTATTACTCTTCAGATGAGTATGTATGTGTTTAATGGAAGATATAAAACCTCATAACTATTTTTAAATTTTCAGAGAAAATTATACACTATCTGTCAAAACATTAGCTAAAATATCTCTTAAATAAGATTAATAATCACAACATCATTAACAAAATTATGAAAATTTAGCAAAAACAGTTTTAAAAAGAAAGAAAACCAGGGTATTAACCCTCAAACTGAGGAAAAACTGTTGTTGGAATTTGCCCTGTGTTTACCGCCAGTGTTTTATTGGCTCATTGCCATGGTTTTAATAGGCCACATGTCAGGAACAGGAGGTAATTCCTGATGCCCTTGAAGGGTGAGAAATTGAATTTTAGAAAGCTGAGGGAAACCAGAACCTTTCTAGTACGACATATTGAGATGAATTGTGCTGGGAGGGGTACAAGTAAACCTCAACCATAAATATCTCAAGGAAACTTTCGAATGTGCCAGATAATCTAATGACGTGATAAGGGAGAGATGAGGACGAAGAATTTTGTGACACCCACTCATCTTCAAGATGTGTTTGGACTAAGAATTCCATGTCTTCTTCAGAGCTGGTGTTTTCAGACACATGTAAATGTGAACAAGGAATCCTCTTTGAAGGAACTCTTTTGAAACTGAAACGACCACAGATTTCTACAGATAGTATTAAATACAAATGAGTACAAAACGAAAAACTCCACTCTTGATTTATGAGAAGGCAGTCTACACAGAGCACTAGAGAATGGCATTCTGAGGTTGGGTTATTACTGATGCAAATTATGGTATGTAGGATACATTACAAATACTATGTTTAAAATGATAAATGTAAGCATATTGTTGAAGATAGGATAGTCAGGCTTTGGAATGGACAAAGCGTGGATAGCTATTAAAATTATAAGAAAATTGATAATAGAAGATCCAAGCAGATTGTACAGGAGCTTTCAATGACAATGACATTTCATTTTCAAAGAGACATGTTTGTATCCTCCTCTAAAAACAAGACCTAGTTTCTTTACTTGCTATTGTTCTGTGTACAAGTTCAACTTATCGCTAAAGAAGGAGGACCATATTGATGGTATTCCAATGTGTTATCTTTCATTCTGTTTTCTAACTCAAAAATTATTTCAACCATGGAAAGAAACCAGGCAGAGTATTTCCCATTTTATGGCCTGCAAGGGGAAGACATTTCATGGAAAGCTTAAACAGTAAATAATGACAGGATTTAATTAAAATATGATGACTTTTAAAGCACAAATTTTAGAATAGGATACTCTATTCAGAAAAGCTAGTCAATAAACTATATAATATTTGCACTGGAGTAATGTTGTCCCCAAACAACAACAGCAATACATCTAACAAAATTAATATCATTGAATTATCACAGCATTAGAAATGCAACTAATATAGCATCCTTGCATTCAAGTTGAGGTTCTTTCTTACCCATTTATTGATCACCCATGGCCTAGCACTTCTTGTTTGGCAATGAAGTTAATATAAAAGTAGAATCATTACCTTGCTATTTACACCAAAGCAGAAAATGTATCTTCTTTCAACACTCATCTTGCTTCAAGGTCAATAGAAATGTATTATTTTTAAAGTTAAAAGCACAGTGTATCAATATATGTATGTACCTTCTTATAAACTATTTCTCAAGGATAGGTAAAGGGATGAAAATATAGTTCAAATAAATCTTACTGATAAACTCATGAGCATATTCTGAAATATTTAAACACTATATGGTATAACCCTTAACCATTTTTCTGTGTATGATGGCTAGCAACTTGAGAACTAGAATTTATTTTTAAGAAAGGTTTTATAAACAAGTAAAAATCTTTTATGTAAACATTTTAACATTCTTAGAAGTATTACTGGGTGACAGCACTTTCTTTAAATTAAAAATTCTTTAAGAATATCTTGAAATGTTTCAAAAATCCAATAAGTTTAAAAGCAAACACATACATACACACACACTCTAAGAAATTCTGCTATTTGAGACCCTAAGAAATTTAAAGAAAGCCTAAGAAATTCTGCTATCAAAGGAAAAAAAAAACTTGTGTCTTTGGATCATCATACAATAAGCAACAAAAGCAAATGTTATAGTATTTTAAATTAAAATACTAATTAGTGTTTAGAAAATATTTGAAGGAACGTTATTGAGGACATGCAAAGAAAGGGGTTATTGTTGTTGTTCCTCTGTAAGAAATCAAATGCAAACAATGTGTTCCTCTGAGTTGAGTAACAAAATAGGAAAGATAAAAAAAATTAAATTTGTTAGATGGAAGGGAAATCTTTTAGTTTTCCATTCCTAGACAAAGAACTACGGCCGAATACTGACTGCTAGGAGAAAGAGAATGTGTCTTTTCCAAGTATGGACTCACTTACTGTTTTTCTGTTTGATGAAGTGTTCAGTTCTGAAATCTATAAACACACAAATACCAAAAATAGACTAAGTGTGTTGTGTTTGTGTGTGTGTCTTTGTGTATGTGTGTGAGTATACATCCACATACATATGTGTGTATGTAACAGTTATAAAAAAACAGGTTACCAACTTAATGTCGAGTTGCATGGAAGGTGTCTGAAAGGTGGACTACAGGAGGGACTGCAGGATAGAAAGGGGAGGAAGATGTAATAATTCTATCTTGACTAAAATCATTTAAAAAATAATGTTTCAAAAAAAGTGTGATGTTTCATTCTCATTCATATCACAGTAATTTTGACCTCCTCTATTTCATCTTTGTTGATTTAATATTTCTACAGAAATAAGATAGAAGTGTTAATATTCGATTTTATGAAAATTATTTACTTATTGCATTTGGAAGGCAGCTGTGCTTTCCACTATACAACCAAACTTGCCCCATATATTTACAATGAGCACAGTGATGTATAGTAGGACAAGCAAAAAATGGAACAGTTGAAAAGAGACATTAACCAAAGAATTGTGTGTCTATTCAGTGCATTGATTTAATATAGAATCAATTTTATCAAAGGCATCATATTACTTTGAGAATACAAAAAAGAAAATGTGCTATTAGTTTTCCCATCTTATTAGTACCATGTAATTGGTATAACCCCCAGTTATTTCAAGGCTTCGTTAAAATGTTCACCCTTGATCATATATTATATTTTAGTATAATTTTATGTCATCTATAGAAGAAATCAAATTAATGATTTTAATAACACCTTTAACCTTCCCAGAGTTGGTTCTGCATGAGAAACAATATAATAACTACATCTAAATGTATCCTTTAATTGGCCATCACACTAATTCTTTTCTAGAATAATAAATCGGGTAAGCCTTTCTTATTATTTGTCCTGTGTACACTGCAATTACATTTCCAGCATGCTTGAAGTGGAATATCAATGCAGGCTTAAATTAGCATTGTTACACTAAATTAATTGTAAAATACATAGGCGCTATTGCCTGGCTCTAGCATTTCACCCTTAATTCAACTACACATGTCACATGAATACACTGCATAGGTGTTGTGGAGTCAGCACACCCTAGCCCGATGAGAAACATGGCAATGCACAATTATGAATGTTAAAGGCAAGAAAAATCCATAATGCATGAGCTTGGGCAATTCTATGTTTACTTGTCTACAGAAATGTTTTGGAGAGACACTGGGCCTAATGCAGAAGTGTGACACTTCTTATGCTACAGTAACTTGCCAAGTCTTCAATTTTTAGCTGGCTGTATAGAAATTTTATTAACTAAATAATCACAAGGCTGCTTTGTAATCAGTGACATGGCAAAGCATAGACAAGTGATCCAGCTAATAAAGAAACTAGTTAAAATTAGAATATATACTAAATTCCTGTGATATTTTTCAAGGCTGAGTGGTAGGCTAAGGCTTGACCAGAAGAAATTCAAAAAAATAGCTAATTAAAAATAGGGAAAAGTGGCATTTCACATATGATTTTAAATATCTATGGGACTTGAAATATTTTTACAGATGAAAACATACTATATAGAACATAAGCACTAGAATACGAACTATGAAATTATAGCAAGTTGATTCTATTATTTTCATATTTAGCTATATAGAAATTAAAAACATAATGGACATTGAGGAAAAATATACTTGTGTAATAGGAGAAAAAAAGATCACTTTAAAATGGAAGATGCCTTCTCTTTGCTGAAAATGTATCTTTGCTGACAACACAGTATTCTCAAACTAGAACAGAGTCAGTTTCTTTTGCTTTTAAGCTGCCTGAGAAGTGATGCTTCCTTACAGTAACCTGAATGGACTGGGAGTTACTTATTCTGGGGGGTAAATAGCTGTTGCATAGAACAAACAGCAAAGAAATGCTAATAATTCTATAACTCTCATTAAGAATAATACAATTGCCTTTCTCTGCCTTACCACAATAAAGAAATAGTCTGATTTTCAGTTTTTGTAAAATTACATATTTAATAATTTATATTTATTTAGCCATATTTTATGAATTACAATGACTTCAGTCTTTTGAATTTTTATTAGTGTGTGCCATATTTTACCTTCATTTCTAGTTCATAAAATTATTTTTCTATGGTATACTTAAATGGCGTTAGATGTTGTCTTTGTTTTAGAAATCAATTATCTTTCTCAAATTCATCTGGCTATCTTTTTTTAAGTAATATTTCTTAAGTATACACTTTCACACTGACTTCAAACACTTTTATCAGCATTATTCTTGTACTTTCTTTAGAACACTCAATATTCCTCAGTATTCTAAAATAATATAAATGAGAACAATCTAGCATTAATGATCTGAATAATTTCTACTCCATTCTTCTCTACTTAAAAGATTTAGTCTCCAGAATCTTACATTAGTTTATATAATAAGTTCATAAATTCTTTCTTTATATAGTCATTCAAAATATTGATTAGGTAGAGAAAAAGATCTGAATTAGGTTTTATGTAAACATTTATAATTCTGATCAAGGATTACAAGAGTGAATATTAGAAGATTATTATAAAGATGAAATAAATATGGTTCATATTTAATATCTCTAAGTGAAGAAATTCAGAGTAAGTTTAATTTGATCAGGGGCAGAGGTCTGTGATCCTAATTCCTTACGGGGCTCATGAAGGACAGTGAATTCATATCTAATCCTCACTATTTCAAGTTCATTTCCAGAAGACGAAAATCAGTGAGGGCTAATATCCAAATGAAATGAAAAAGACAAAAAAATAACTATGAGTTTAAACTCATGGTAGAGAATCTTCCTGGTAGAAATGTGCCCCTCAATCCTGTCTCCAATGTTTCATATATAAATAATAATAAAATAGTGAATAAATAAAAGTTGACTAAAAATGGAATTTCAAAGTGAATTTGGGTGTGCAGAAGTCCATCAAAAGAAAGTTAATTTGATAAGAAGAAAAAAATACAATTTTGTGTGAATGCATACACTGCCCAAAAGAGAAATGAAATACAAATGCTCTACATATAAACAGGAAAATCAAAAACTACAAAAATAATTCATAAATTAGTAAAACATCTGGTATAATTTCATTATTTCATCAGCAAAAGACTCCACAATATAAAATAGCACTTGACGTTTTTGAGACTGTACTCTCATTTTGCTGCTAGGTTGCTGTTGCTTTAAAGAGGAGTTGGATTCACAAGAGATATTATGATAGACAAGGTTTAACCCTGTTCTTTAGTATCTCTGGWGGAGATGACAAATAGTTCTAGGCTTCATTTTCTTCCTCTGGTCATGTCATTAGCTGCTGCTATCCACTAACTTGTACCTCTTGAAACTAAGCAAAGAATATAGAATTGTAGAGCATAATTACAATAGGAGGAATAGAAATAAGAGGCCTCACAAGGTTTTAAAACATTTGAATACCTTGTAAAAGGCAGAAATTGACCTAACTGAATTCTTGGACTATTCAGGAGGGATTCTAGAAATGATTTACTATGAAAGCAGAACTAATTAACAACAAGAACAAAGGATATCTGTGCTTTAACTAAAGAAGCTTAACAATACATCTTAAAATGATCAAATTGAACTGTAAACAAGTTAATTACTTTTCAAAAAACACCCATAACTTTGCAGAATGATTCATTGAAAATCCAATAGTCATTAAAAATGTAAAATCTATAATCCTTTACTTATACAAAAAAGGGGTTAAAATATCAGCCACTCCAATAGAAGCACAGAACAGACTTAATAAAATTAGCTTCCAAAAATTTTAAATATCTTTTAAACATATTGAAAGTATTAAATATAATCATAATGGAAATTCCAACAAGCTATTTATATATAGTACACGCAATGCTGATTATCAACTATGTGAAAATTTATAGATCCTAGAAAGCAAAAAGTACTGAAAAATTAACAAATTTTAATTCTTATTCTTGCATTTGAACACATACTATAACAGTATCTTATGCCTTAAACTCTTACACTTAATAAAAAAGGAGAAAATTATACCTCCTTAAAAATGTAAAAACATGCTTCTTTAAAATAATTAACATTAGCTATAAAAGCAATAGACAGTCTGCGGGGTCACTGGCAGTGGGACCAGCATTTATCCTAGCGCTTGAACTGGCTTTTTGAAGCCCAGTCTCTTTGGAGAGATACCTTGCTTACTCTAGATATGGGGTTGGGAGGCTCCTGCCTCTAAATAATGTCCCAGACTTTCTTGACACCCCATGGGTAGCCTTTCCCTCTCTGAGGAGTGAATGGGGAGTGGGGAAGGGGAAGAAGGAGGAAGGGAGGGAAAAGGAACTTCACTATAAAAAGTTCATGTCCCAAAGAGGGAAATCAGTGAGAACTAATATCAGAAATGGCTACTAAAAATAAAAAAAAAACATTTGCATTGTTACTTTACACTACATAAAAGGGAAGGACTAATTAGCATTTGAACACAAGTGTACCATGAGAGATCATAAATAAAATGTAAGTTTTGTCTAACCAGAGATGATTGCTAATTCCCACATCAGTCAAGGCACTACTGTACCATTTTTGTATAATTATTGTACCATTATCAGGAAAGTCATTGTAGATACTTTGATATACATCTGGGGAAGAACCACTGATGGTTTACCCTCCCTGTCCCTGCCCAGTTTGCATAGCACATTCTAGTACTATGAAAGAGAGCAGGAAGAAATTTCCAGCTCAGATACCGTTTGATTTTTCAGTCTCACAACCAAAGTATGTGATGTCAGAAGCAACAGGTTCTCACAAGCCAACTGGTCAGCAGCTGAAGAAAATGACAATAGTCTGTGATGTTTTGAGGACTCATACTGATAACTGTATGCCATCTTTTTTTTTTTTTTTAGACAAGGTTTCTCTGTGTAACCTTGGTGCCTATCCTGGAACTAGCTCATGTAGGCCTGAATGGCCTCAAACTCACAGACATCCACCTGCCTCTGCCTCCTGAGTGCTGGGGCTAAAGGCATGTGACACCACCGCCTGCTGCATACGGTCTTCATGAAGCTAAAAAAGACAAGAGTTAGCAGATGTCTTCAATGAAACAATACTTGGTAGACATGATAACATTGTTTCACAATCAAGTCACAACAGTTGTGACTCTTGCACAAACTTTCATATGATCAAGCCAGAGAAAATTCCAACATGGACTGGGAAAGGGACTCATGAAGTTCTACCATAAAGGAGATATTGACAGTTGGAGACTGCTGGAGAAATTAGAGTCATTTTCTTTAGCAGTGAATCCAGTGTTATAGTAGATGTTCCTATATCTATGTAGGCAGCACTAAATAGATTCAGCAGGCTTTAAGAAAAAAAAAAGGTTGTATGTTGTTGGGGCGATTGCGGAAGACTTGGAGCAGAGAAAATGGGTGTGAGTAGATTTGATCAAAATGTATTATATGCATCTATTAGTTTGTAGAAGACGATAAATTACCCATGAAATATGTCTCCATTCAGAAATGTTTTATTTTATTTTTTTGAGAAATTTAAATAGTAAATGTCCCTTTATAAAGGGGAATTCATATCTTACATTGCAAACCTAGTCAAGAACTTATGGCTAGAGAGGTCATGGACCTTAGGGAATCGCTTACTCCTGTTGCTGGTCTAAATGTACATGGCAAACTCCCATTATTATGTTCCTAATGATAGGAAGGTCATCTGTCTATGTGTTACTTTCATTGGTTAATAAATAAACTGTCTTGGCCTTTCGATAGGCCAGCCCTTAGGTGGGTGGCGTAGACAGAACAAATTGCTGGGAGAAAGAAAGCCGAATCTAGCTGACGCCATGACTCTCCTCTCCGAGGCTGACCATGAAGCTCTGGCCCAAGATGTTCGTAGGTTAGAATCTTCCAGGTAAGCCACCACCTCGTGGTCCTCCACACATTAATAGAAATGGGTTAATCAAGATTAGAGAGTTAGCCAAGAAGAGGCTAGATATAATGGGCTAGGCAGTGGTTAAATGAATATAATTTGTGTGTTGTTATTTCGCTGTATAAGCTAGCCTTTGCGGGAACTGGGCCGGACGAGAAGCAGACCTACTAGCCCCTATCACTACATCGAGTCTGCATCCTTCAGTGGTGATAGTCTTAGTTTTCATCAGTAAAATCTTCTTACAATGGGTAGTGGTCAATGTAAACATTCAGATCTGATCAAATTATGGGCAATAGGTGATTAACAAATTTTCTGTCCTAAAAGGGTCCTATACATAACCCCTTCAAGTGCTTAGACAAAAATCACTAAAGAATGGAAAGAATATAAGAGTCAGAGGTCAGAGAGGTATGCTACAAAACTGTGCATACTGGACATAACATGGCCGTTGTACCCATGAAATCAGAGAATATGTCATTAATTGATGAAGACCTGCACAAGAATTTACCTGTCACCAGCTCTCATGTGTGGAGGAAGAGCTCATGGGGAATCAACATGCAGTCAGAAACTATGCTGTTAATCAGTATTAAGGGTCGGGGGAGTCAATTTTTTTGCTGATTATTTAAATTGTGTAGTCACTAATGTGCCTAGGCTGCATCAAATTACTTCCCTACCTCATGTTCAAGCAAACCACCATAAACCAAAGGGATGGAGGTTATCAAAGGAGGAGGGGTCTTTTTGGAAAGAAGAGTTTCAGTGGAAAAGATGAGAGAAGAGTAAGAATAAGGGGTGAAAATATGCCAAGTTCAGTATATGCTTGTCAGGAATTGTCAAATATTGCAGAGAGAAAAATAAATGAAAATTCAAATCACAGATAACAAAACACTCAATATAATCTACAATGCTAACAAGATCTTTTTAGGATCTGGAGAAATGTGTGCATTCATGATTCATTATATTTCATCCAGTTTATTGCATAATTACTATTAGGCCAACAGTATTAATATTCTTAGATACTCAAATGAAATAATCAAACTTTACTAAATAATAATTAATATAAAAATTTCATGATTTACAGTATTTCCAAGCTGGAAGCAACTTAAATTAATAACTGTAGGTAAATGATTCTCCTATTATCATTATTTGGTATATGTAAATACTAAAATAGTAAATATCAATGCAATGGAACAGAACACTTACACTAGCAAGATGATCTGGATGTTAAAATCATAGCAAGTGAATCCGGTTATATAAAACTATCTTATCAATTCTGAACAGTTGATATAGTGACAGGAACAATGGGATGGATGTGATCAAAATCCATTGCTTGGAATTCTTAAAGAAGAAACACAAACATTATTCAAATAATAAATAGCAGATGTTGGAAGCCATAGTAAATGAATGACAAAGTGTTTCATAGAGAAAACTATGGACACATTCTCTGCTTAAACTCAGGTACTTCTCTCCTTTACTGAGCTTACTAAGGACAGTATTCACAGTGGAACACTTGTGTGGATTATCCTTCAATGACTGACTAAAAATGTGACACAACAGCCAGAGGTTGAATATTAACATTTTAAGAAAATTGTGATTTAAAATCAATTGCATCTATTAAAACAGGGGTTGGCAATTGAATTCCATTCAAGGACAAACACACCTAATGCTGTCATTGCTAATATCAGTAGAAAGCAGTAATTGGAACTATAGATTTGGAATGATTTTCTCTCTCATCTTATGTGCTATTTTTTTGCTCTTTATTGCACTCTAATCTACCTTTGTTAAACGTAAATTAAGTTTGATAATCATATAATAAAGATTTTTTCTTCTTTCTCCTCAGTTGCTCAAAATCTAACTATATATAAAAAACATTATTCCCCTTAACAAATTTTTACACTATCAAAGTTAAGAAGATATGATTGCTATTACAAATGCTTATTCATAAATGATTCTGGGTGGCAGGTAATCTCTAATAAAATCTTCTTTCCTTTGTTAAAAAAATGCCTCACAAATTAAAGTTTCCTATAGTTCAGAGAATTAGACATTCCAGCTGATAACAATTTGAACTTTAGTTTAATATAGCAAATGATCCAGTTCCTATAGTATAACTATTTCTATCCCTTACATTAACATGTTGAAATAATTCATCAGGCATAAGAAAATATAAAATTTGAAGCTTTGTATTGATTAATTCATGTGGGGCTATAAAATTTCCAAGCTTGATCTTTTTCTGTTGTGATTGCTTAACTGTCCTGAAATCTTTACAGGTCTGTTATTTACATGTTTGCAAGGAATTTTCAACATTTGTATTTTCATGAACCTGAAAATCAGATATAAAAATTACTATAATTTAAGGTATAGGTGGGTTATTTTTGCATATTTATTTGAAGTCACTTGAGATCTCTCCTGACAATAGGATAGTCAGGGATCTGTTTCCAGATTGTATAGTTGCCTCTATTAAGAGCTTCAGATCTTAAACCTGAGCATCTGTTTCATCAACCGCTATTCCTAGTCACAGGAGGCTGTAAGAGCCATATGGACAGATGTGCAAATGTATTTACTACAGAGCAGAGAAGAGCTTGCATGGACTATATGGCAGTATGTCATTTACAAAGGGCATCACAAGAATATTTATGAATTGCTAGTGACTTGGGAAGTACTTCTGTCAAGGGTTTGGGAGAGTGAGGGAGAGAGAATACCTGTTTTACAAGAACAGTATCAGTGTGGCGGTTTATCAGAAAACTCTGGATCAACCTACCCCAGGATCCAGCAATACCACTCTTGGGAATATACACAAGTGATGCCCTATCATACT